>SAYR01019184.1:5548260-5560832 GCA_004382745.1 Argopecten irradians irradians | reverse complement strand
GTTCGAGAGTATGAAGTTTTGTGTTTAAGTATTTTAGCCCTTTTTGACCCTCGTGACCGTTGAAATGAAAGGCCAAGGTCATTTGTATTTGAACAAACTTAGGTAGGTAAGATAGCCCTTATCATCACACAAGATATAGCGCACCAGGCCTATAATATATTCAGGGTTCTCTGAGGCCTCTTAGCTTATTCACAAGAAGTGTTTAATAGGATTTATAGACCCTCATTTGACCACCTAGTGCACCTTGAAGAAGGTTCAAGCGTTCGATTTTATAATTGAACAAACTTGGTAGCCCTTTCATCCAGCAATCCTATCAGGACCAAATATCAGTACCCCTGGGCCATTCTGTTCATGAGAAGAAGTAATCGTTTTAAAGATTTTAGCCTTTTTGACCCCTGTGACCGATATGCAAGCGTCAAGGTTCTATTTAATTTGAAACCAAACTTAGAGTTAGCCTTCGTGATTCCCAGCATGCTACAGGCCTGAATATCAGAGTCTCTAGGCCGTCAGCTGAGTTATTCACAAGAAGTTGCTTTAAAGGATTTAGCTCTATTGACCCCTGTGGACCTTGACATGAAGGTCAAAGCGTCATTTATTTTGAACAAACTTCGGTAGCCCTTCATCCCAGCATCCTACAGTGCCCAAATCATTACCCTGGCCTTCTGGTTTCGTTGAGAAAAGTTGTTTAAAGATTTTAGCCTTCTTTGACCCCCGGTAACCTTGATGATGAAGGTCAAGTGTCATTTATTTGAAACAAAACTAGTGGTAGCCCTTTCATCCCAGCATTGCCACAGGCCTAATATCGGTCTCTAGCCTTTAGTTATTTCACAAGAAGTTAGATTGTAAAGGATATTTAGCCTATTTGACCCCTTGACCTTGAATGAAGGTTTCAAGTGTCATTTTATTTTGAACAAAACTTGTGGTTTAGCACCTTCACCAGCATCCTACGATGGGCAAATATCAGTACCCTGGCCTTCTGAGTTCCTTGAGAAGAAGTTAGTTTAACGAAGATTTTAGCCTTTTTGACCCTGTGACCTTGAATGCAAGGTCAACTGGTCATTCATTTTGAACAGAACTTGGGTAGCCCTCACATCCCAGCTAAACCTTACAGGCCAACATATGTAGTACCCTGGGCGCTTCGCGTATATTGAGAAGATAGTCGTTTGAATAGAAAAAGTTTACGCGCACGGCACACGGACGCACAGGCGCATCGGCGCACGAGCGGTACGGCGCACGGCGCACGGCGCACGACGTACGGCGGGTGCCTATGATGACAATAGGTCATCCTGACCCTGTCGGGTCAGATTGAACCTAAAAATGCAGATTGCTTAGAACACCTGGTTATTATATATTACTTGTTTCATCTTCTTTTTATGTATTATTATGTCTAAACGTACATGTAGAATTATATGCTACAGAATTTAATTAAATAAATTAAATGTAAATGTGATTACTGTTTTGTACAAATAAGGCTATTTAGGACTATTGGTAAATAAAGAGAGTTGATTGATTAAAAAAAAATGCATTCTGGATATAACTGAATCACATGATATAACAAAGGTGTTTTTTTTCACATAGTCCCCAAAAAAATTGTTCATAGGCCAACTTGACCTGTATTTACTTGCACCAAAGCAAACTTAAATAATCATATGATTCACAAAAGATTAAGTACCAGTTATTAGCCTCTCAAAAAGAGATTTATAGCTCATCCACCTACAACCACCACAAACGACCGATATTTACTGCGAGTAGATGGAGAAGTTTCTACGTTGTGGCAGCTCTACAGTTGGGAGGTGCAATCTTTGTGTTTTGTCGCACATACCGGCATCTCGATGCAGAGACAGGTCGTGTTCCATCTTTAGTGTGAACGCTTTAGTTTGTGTAGAGTCTTACAGTGAAGAACAATTTCTTGCTATCACCCATCACTTTATAACAACGTGTAATAGAACGATTATATTATAGTTGAAGATCTGTGTGCTTGAGCCCAGTACTAAACACGCTTAAGTGTAAGTCCACAGCTACAGCTAGGCAAAGGTTGTAATAGATGGTACATTTTTAAGATCCTGGTTTATAGAAGACCATTCAATTAAACGCAATCAAGGAAAATGTTCTTAATAACCAGGTGCTCCTTTACTACAAGCACGTTAAAGATTTGTAGGTTTGAACTTGCGTAACTCTTAGGATCCTATAAATTGATGGACCTTATTAGGCAGGTGTTTTTATATGCAGGTTGGTCACTTTCCACCTTAAGGCCGATTGTTACTGAATAATTCGGTTGTTAAATTTAAACTAATTTGAATATTCAGAATAAGGTAGGATTCTTATAGAATAACAACACTGTAAATCTACCGGCTCACAATTTCATCGCAACACTTTGGTGTGTTTTATTGTCTGTTTATATTGATATCATGTACATATTGTATTCAGTAACACCGATATTGCAGGGTATGTTGACCCAACCTGTACTATAATTAAAGCTTAATATACTGCCCCTCGTTTGAAAACATGACAAATTTATAATTGTACAGTTTCTATTAACTAAATACTGGATAAATGCAGCTTAGAGGAATTAAGCTGACATTCAGATCGTAACCCGTGTCCTGCTCACGATCCATCAAGATGTTTTTGTTTACATTCGCTTAAAAGACAGGTACCTAGTACATTGTACATATGATATAGTAACGATATAACTGATAAGTGCACACTATATCCGCGAGTGGCTGACGTGGTTACGTGTTTTAGCAAAACTCTGCCCTGTTGTATTCGTCTTACCTGCAGCCGTGGTTAAGTGTGGTGTGTAAGTGTTTTCGATCCACAATCATGTCCAAAATAACACCACAAACATGAAATCATTTACTAACTTTTTGATACAATATTATGTACGAGACAGTTCGTCGTATGAATCACATTCCGGCTGGTAAGCCTCCTAATCTAAATCGAAAAGTAAAGACTATATTTTAGCAATCGCTTCAACATAGCACACAGGGTACCTGGCCAACGCATTTCCAACCAAGCAGTGGGCGTTTTCGATTATTACTGTTTTGACTGTTTGGATCGTCTAGTTGTATCGTTTATTAATCTAGACAGACCGGACCTGGGGATTTTATCTATTGTTTTTCAGACGAGCCTAAGCCAAAAAAAAAGGGGGGCAACCCTCCCCAAACAAGGCCATGTCATCAAAACTGCAGGTCGAGTCAATATTTATACGTGAAATAATGAACTTTAAAGGCTCACTACCTTTCGCGAAAACGGCTTTTTAGGGTTTATAAAATGGGAAAGTTAGAATACGGAGAACTCGATAATTTTTGATAGGTCGCTAAGTTATTACTTACCGTTAATACTACACGTGTCATCACATTCTGAACAATTTGATTGAAATAAATAAAATGTTAATTTTCATAACGCGGGTCGTTTTATGTTTCCCGCCGTCGTCCTAAATACGGCGTGGTAGTTGACTATCACTGCGCCAGACGGCAAAACAGCGAAATAACTCTCCACTGTTATCAAACATTACGCAGGAAGTTTGGTGTTGTAACCTCATCTTAGGCCATTGGTATATATTTTCTGATGTTATTAATGTTTTCTCCGGAAAGGTAGTGGGCCTTTATGATCGAACCGGTTGTTCCGAATAAACGGCCTAGGATGTCTATGTATGTGCGTGTGTTTTAGGGAAAAAAAGTGCGTTTAGGGTTAAATCGGCAAAAACAATATGGCCGGTAGGTAGAGATTTGCAAACAAAATTAATGTTGTCAAGTTCAGATGCAATAGCTCCTATATTTCCACTGTACATGTATCTATAAAATGATTATTAAACATTAAGGCCCGGTCCCACTGGCGTTTAGAAAGATTTGAGAATGCATCGTGCACAAAATTGGCTGATATTCGCTGAACATACGCAATAAGCGTAAATCGTACTTATATCTGTCGCCCAACATCCGCACACGTCCGTAACTATCTGCAATGGCGTGTTTTTTCGTTCCCAGGATTTTTGAACTGCACAAATTTTTTATTGCGGAAATCATTCGCATTAGATACGCTATTCGCTCGCAATATATACTCAATACATGCTTATTATATGCGCTGTATATCCGCTGTTATTCGTTCATATCCGCAACTGACAGGGTTTTGCGGCGTTATAGCGAACTGGGACAGTGTAAAACGAATATATATAGCGTACTTATCACGTTGACATCACGAATCAAACTAATTTGTAGCGAATGTATATTGAGTTTAGCGTTTGTATTGCGTCTGTTTTGCATTTGATTTGAGAATAATTTGCGAATGTATAACAAACGTGTTGCGTAAACCAAAACTACTGTAAAAATATGGCAAAAATCGACATATTTGTCTATTATTTCCTGTCCGTCGAGAAGTACAGGTGTAATAATGGGTCCTCGACAACAATACCAATGCAACATAACAATGGTATCCAACAACATATCAATCAAATTGTTCAAGTCATGAAACTAATTCAAAGACAGAAAAGAAAAAGTTTTTTGCTTTGATTTGAATTTGAAGCAGACTTGACATTCTTTGTATCTGTAGGATGTAGGATGAAATTAAGTTGCAGCTTGCTTATCTTTGTTGCAGTGGTGTTGTTGTAAAAAGCGATATCGAAAGGCCCGAGCGCGCTTCTTTTCCTACCGTAATTCAGATGCCCAACATGCGCAATACAACCGTTCTTTCCGCTACATCTGCGCAATGCATTATTAATAGATTCGTAATATTTCCGTAACAATCGCAATACTTCCGATCTGTTTTCTCAATAGATGCGTTATATCTTCGTAATTGTTTGTTACGTATCCGCATTGTTCGATAATCTTACCGATTTACCCCTCACTGGAGAGCATCCGTTATCGTATTCGTTTTTATTTGTGAAATATCCGCATTTGTTCGTAATAGATTCGCAGAATGTTATTAACATATCCGTAATTTATACTTGAAAATTTGTATTTTTAGCCAATTTTGTTGCGGATGACAAAGAACGGCCAAAATTTGTAAACTAAATAATCCGCTCTTCAGTGGGACCGGGCCTTGAGCGTCTTTCACTCTTGACTTTTTATTCAACAATAAATAAATGGAGATTTGACACTAAAACTGTTAATAGGAGTATCCTTTTAGAGATATTTTTTGCCTTATTTTATCACTATAATAAATATTATAATAATCCATATTGGGTGAAAAATCTTGCCATGTTCCTGTGGATAGATGTTGTAGATGGACCCAGTGCCAATATCTTTAACAGCATGCATATGGCTCAAAGGAAATTACATGTAAGTTACCTCTAGCGCTAAGCTTGAAGGACACATCATCAATATTTACTATTCAAACGTGGGCCGTTTTCATTTATTCGGAACAACCGGTTCGATCGTTTGTTAAAGTCGCTATTTCAAGTATATATCCTGACGGACCTGCACTGAACTATGGTGGCTTTGATTACGGTCATGTCACTCTGTCGCGACAGTGCAACAATACGCGAAGACCGACAATCACCATACCGACAAACACTTAGGCCGTTTTCGATTATAGGTTTGACTGGTTGGACCTAGTTGTTCGTTTATTAATAAAAGACGGACCTGGTGATTTCGTATTGTTTTCAGACGTGCATTGACAAAGCCCTCGCAAGCCTGTATAAAAAATGCAGGTCCGTCAGGATTTATACTTGAAATAATTACTTTAACCAACGGTCGAAACGGTTGTTCCGAATAAACGAAAACGGCCACAGACACATTAATGTTGTCGCGTGGTACTGCTCTTCCCTTGGCCAACTGGATCACTATCGCGTGGCGGGGTGGACATAGTCCGCTAAACCTGCCTATATTATTAGGGTGTTTTTTGTTTTTGTTTTTGTTTTTTTTTTTTTTAAATTAAAAAAGACTAATAATATAGGCAGGTTTAGCGGACTAGGGTGGCCAATGCGATAGTGTGTCAAAGCAAAAAATAGAGGTTCTGTTTGCGACAATAGATGAACAGGATCCTTTGACGTACATCAGAACAATTAAATAACGCCACACTGACTGTATGGCGTTGACGTTGGTGTTCGCTTTCTCTGTAAGACATGAGAATTAGTTACATATTACATAATCTAAAAATGGTCTTAGGACACTCTGGTGGGTCCATGATTATATAATCTGTAACTAATTCTAAGATATAGTGATCTTCAAATAAAATCTCTACAGATCTGTGATTGGCCAGGTTTATTTTCTCCTAAACTGCCGCATGTTTACCATGGCCGTTTTCGATTATACGGTTTGACTGGTTTGACCATGTTGTTCGTTTATGAATTAAAAACGGACCTGGTGATTTTATATTGTTTTCAGACGAGCCTTGACAAAGCCCTCACAGACCTGTATCAAAAACTGCATGTCCGTCAGAATTTATACATGAAATATTGACTCAAACATACATGAAATATTGACTCAAACGGTCGAACGGTTGAACCGGTTGTTCCGAATAAACGAAAACGGCCTATGACATAGACCAGTTGTTACGACAGTGATAGTAACTCCTGGAGTATCGAGGATGGGAGTTTAAATGCGGACAACCAACAATCAGGGATTAATATTTTAATGCAGTTTTTGATAGAAAAGTTCTGTGTAGTAAACTTTTCAAGAAAGATTTGCTGCAGAAATAATAATACAAAACATGTATTTCAAAACCGAAATGTCATAGATGTTACAAAAATGCAAAAGAACAAAAATCACGGTTAGAAATATAATGGTATTTGAATTTCTATTTAGTGTTATGTAAAGTTTTCTATTCTTTTGTGTCATCCAGTTTCTTCGCGCAATTTAAATGTGTTCCGAATTCATTGTACTGTATTTGTACATTTGTTAATATTCATGTTTGTAATTGGACAATAGAAACTTTTTATGAGGTTGGATGGGCGGCAATGTACATTGTGTATGTCCATATCGGAAAATGCCTTTCGTCGGTGGGTTTCTTTGATCTAGACTTATACACAACCACCCATGCATCATTTCCTCGTCATCTTTGTGGGTAAATTTATTTCCTCATCATCTCCTGGTAAATCTATTTCCATGCCATTTCCGGGTAAATCCTCTACTACCGCCCCCACATAATTCCCACATCATCTACAGGTAAATCCTCTACTACCGCCCCCACATAATTCCAACAACATCTCCGGGTAAATTCTCTACTACCGCCCCAATATAATTCCCACAACATCTCCGGGTAAATCCTCTACTACCGCCCCCACATAATTCCCATATCATCTCAGGGTAAATCCTCTACTACCGCCCCCACATAATTCCCACATCATCTTTGGGCAAATCTTCTACTGCTACCCCGTCATTTCTACACCATCTTCGGGTAAGTCGTAAGATTCTGTGGTCAGAGCGTGAGTGTTGGAGTCAACGGTAGTCGAGTTAACTGTATCTGTTGAAAATCGAAAGACAAACAGTTATAATAAGGTGAACAAAGTGTTAAAGAAATGAAGCCACACGAAAAAAGGGGGTGACAAAATCAGTCAACACTAAAAGCAGTATACGTATTTCATTACTAAAAATCACGAAGTTCAGCGGGAATATCCGCAAATATTACCAACTGTGTAGAACAAACCTTCAAAATGTAAATCTTATCGCAAAGTTACATCCTCGATACTCCATGGATTCCGATCACTATTGGAACCACTGGGGTATCGAGGACGGGGTAAATATAGTTATCTTATCACAGGCACTCGATAATTATAGTTATAGCAGGACTCGGTTATTATAGTTATCTTATCACAGGGACTCGATAATGACAGTCATCTTATAACAGGGCTCGGTTATCACAGGGTTTCAGTAACTATATCTATCTTATCACAGGGACTCGATAATTATAGTTACAGTCACCATATTTCTGTACACATTACTGTACTGTATGTAGAATGTAATCAATTCTCCTGTATACCCTATATGTATATAACTACCTGGGTGTACACAGATGAAAGCCGCCGACTTCAACACAACACACCGCTCTTCTCCAGTGCACGTGTACGGGGAACACGGATCAGGGGTGATCTGTAGGAAATATTATATAGAAGCTCTAACAAAACAATGGTTGTCATGGATTATAATGCAATATGCATGTGCAATATATGCCGTTTCTAATGATAAACAAGTATTAGCTTCCCAAAAAGCTAAGAAGGCTACCATACAGCATTATTTATTAGGAAGCAATGATAGGAAAGCTTGACGCATTGTTCTTATGACAATTCATTTTTGAAGTCAAAGCGACCGATTATAATAGCGACCATCCTGGGATGTTAGCAACTATACATATTCTGTTCCACAATAACGAACGCAATTACTATGGTGTATCTGATTATCTATATATATTTATATGTTTCATTCAGAGAGCAATTATCTCAAACAATAAACAAACAAAATCAATTTGATTCAACATTAAGTTTAAGACTGTATCTACTATCCCTACCTGTTGCTAAGCGACAGAACGTCTCTCTTGTATCTATTCCTAGCAGTACCTGTTGCCATTCATCAGAACATTTCTCATGTACCTATGCCTACCTGTTGCTAAGCGACAAACAATTTCTTCTGTAATTATGTCTGTCTGTTGCTAAGCGATAAACATTTTTTTCTGTAACTATGCCTATCTATTGCTAAGCGACAGAAAATTTTGCTGTGACCTTGTTTTACCTGTATTTTATCCGTTTTTCCGCACCAGTGAACACTTGACGGCAGAGTGGACGAGCTGGTGAGGACGCTGGACGTTGCCTTGGCGAGGGTGGCAGTATTTCGGCCGAGAATACAATGTAAGGTGTCTGTATCGTAGGTAACTAATGAACAATGAATCCCGTACAGCTGACACCTCCGTAAACACATTGACACACCAATGACGTTAAGTGCTTCAACAACCCCCGAGATTATCCTCACACCAAGTTCGAACTCGACACCATTGTACCATACTTTCATGCTTCCATTTACTGCTGCAACTTCGGTTTCTGGTGGTACCACTTCGGTTTCTGATGGTGTAACTTCGGTTTCTGATGGTACCACTTCGGTTTCTGATGGTGCCATTTCGGTTTCTGATGGTGCCACTTCGGTTTCTGATGGTGCCACTTCAGGTTCTGATGGTGCCACTTCGGTTTCTGATGGTGCCATTTCGGGTTCTAATGGTGAAACTTCGGGTTCTGATGGTGCCACTTCGGGTTCTGATGGTGCCACTTCGGTTTCCGATGGTACTACTTCGATTTCTGATGGTGCCACTTCGGTTTCTAATGATACCACTTCGGTTTCTGAAGGTACCATTTCGGTTTCTGAAGGTACCACTTCGGTTTCCGATGGTGCAACTTCGGTTTCTGTGGTATCACTTCTGTTTCTGATGGTGCCACTTCGGTTTCCGATGGTACCACTTCGGTTTCTGATGGTATCACTTCTGTTTCTGATGGTGCCACTTCGGTCTGTGATGGTGCCACTTCGGTTTCTGAAGGTGCAATTTCGGATTCTGAAGGTACCACTTCGGTTTCTGATGGTGCCACATCGGCTTGTGATGGTGCCACTTCGGATTCTGAAGGTGCCACTTCGGATTCTGAAGGTACCATTTCGGTTTCTGATGGTGCAACTTCGGTTTCTGATGGTGCCATTTCGGTTTCTGATGATGCAACTTCGGATTCTGAAGGTATCGATTCGGTTTCTGAAGGTACCATTTCGTTTTCTGAAGGTACCACTTCGGTTTCCGATGGTGCAACTTCGGTTTCTGATGGTATCACTTCTATTTGTGATGGTGCCACTTCGGTTTGTGATGGTGCCACTTCAGTTTCTGAAGGTGCAACTTCGGATTCTGAAGGTACCACTTCGGTTTCTGATGGTGCCACTTCGGTTTCTGATGGTGCAACTTCGGATTCTGAAGGAATCACTTCGGTTTCTGATGGTACCATTTCTGTTTCTGATGGTGCGACATCGGTTTCTGATGGTACCACTTCAGTTTCTGAAGGTGCCACTTCGGTTTCTGATTGTGCCACTTCGGTTTCACATGGTGCAATATCAGTTTCTGATGTTTCCACATCCGTTTCTGATGGTGCCACTTCGGGTTCTGATGGTGTCACTTCGGGTTCTGATGGTACTTCTTCGGTTTCTGATGCTACCACTCCAGTTTCTGAAGGTGCCACTTCGGTTTCTGATGGTGCCACTTCGGTTTCTGATGGTGCAATTTCGGTTTCTGATGGTGCCACTTCGGTTTCTGATGGTGCCACTTCAGTTTCTGATGGTGCCACTTCGGTTTCTGATGGTGCAACTTCGGTTTCTGATGGTGCAACTTCGGTTTCAGAAGGTGTAACTTCGGTTTCTGAAGGTACCACTTCGGATTCTGAAGGTACAACTTCGGTTTCTGATGGTACCACTTCGGTTTCTGATGGTACCGCTTCGGTTTCTGAAGGTATCACTTCGGTTTCTGAAGGTACCACTTCGGTTTCTGATGGTACCACTTCAGTTTCTGAAGGTACCACTTCGGTTTCTGATGGTGCAACTTCGGTTTCTGATGGTGCGTCCTCGGGTTCTGTTGATGCCACTTCGGTTTCTGATGGTGCCACTTCGGTTTCACATGGTGCCATATCAGTTTCTGATGTTTCCACATCGGTTTCTGTTGGTGCCACTTCGGTTTCTGATGATGCCATATCGGTGTCGGTTTGTGCCACACTGGTGTGATGTATTTCATTTGGTAGCACCATACTCCCCAAGACGAGGGGTAGAACGCTCCCCAATACTAACACTACCAGAGTCATCGTGTTGGAGCTGCAGAATGCCCCTATCACAGTCCGTGATGATATGTCTATAATGTGTATCAGGACTGGGTCAATCCAATACTCATATAAAGGGTTGTGGTAGGATCGAACCTACGTCACCAATATCAGGGCCGTTCTCGTTTATTCGGAACAACCGGTTCGACCATTGGTTAAAGCCATTATTTCAAGTATAAATCCTGACGGACCTGCAGTTTTTGATATAGGCCTGTGAGGGCTTTGTCAAGGCTCGTCTGAAAACAATATAAATTCATCAGGTCCGTCTTTAATTAATAAACGAACAACTAGATCCAACCAGTCAAACCGTATAATCGAAAACGGCCCTGGTATTATTGGGGTGTGTCTGTCTAAAACCTGACGCCTTCCCATGTTGTTCAGGGCATATTGATATTATCTTATTAGTATACAAATAATGAAACTTCAAAGTATACAAAACATTGTTAAATAATTAATGTTCAGCTACATCATTCTACTCAATGAATACATACTCGATAGACAATATTGGAACTACATGAATTTGGGAGAGTTCTCCTTTATTCTTATTATGAAAATTGTCTTTAAAGCTTATTGTAAATAATTGAATTTCTTTAGGTAAATATTAATTACATTTTTAATAGAATAAATTATATAGGTATTATCGAGTTTATGACTTGAGCAAATGATATAATTGGAAAATGCATTTCAGTGTACGTCATTATTCATATAGAGCAGGGAAAACGAATCGACAACAAGTCACTGTACGTGATAAAGAATCTGACTGTGTCTATTTGTAAACGTGTACCATGCGCAATTTTAGTACTTCATTCCATATAGGATAAAGTGCCACGGATTTTTTTTTCGGGATGCAATTAATTATTTCTCATATTTTTTGAATGAAGTGAAATTAGAAGCTGAAACTTTTCAATGGTGGTAATGGTATAAAGCAAGTAACTTTTGTAACTGAAGAAAAATACTAAATCGCCTGCTCCTGTTTTTGATAGTGAAAAAATACCATTTGTCAGCGGTGGAGCATCTTTAAAAAATTCACATTACGTAGCCACGAGTGTAAGATTACATTGAAAATATTGATAAAACTTTCTATATAAGAGTGTCGAAATCGGTCTCGGATTTGAGATTTGACGTTACCGAGACAATCGTGTGACGTCATACTTGAATTTTGATTATGACGTCATTTTAACAGTGACGTCACATGCCTGTCGTTAATGTTTTTGAAGGATTGATTCAAAAATTCAATAAGTATGCCTAAATATATTCCGTCTTTGCATATTACAGAGATATATTTACATGTTCACTTCAGTACCTCTATGTAACCTTACTAAGCGCAGTTTGCATACATTTACTCTATGAACTTCAAGCGCTAATTATGACATCATTATCATTGTGCCAGCGATCACGAAAATTCATTTAATTTATTGTTAGTGTTGTGTGTTGTTGGGTTGTATGTTGTTTTTGTGTGATGTGTTTTAGTGTGTTGTTGGGTTTTGTGGTGTTGTTGTGTTGTTTAATATTGTGTAGTGTGGTGTTGTAGTGTTGTGTGACTGTGTGGTGTTGTGTTGTGTGTTGTTGTGTGTTTTTGGTATGTTGTTGTGTCATGTGTTGATTGTGTTTTGTTGAATTGTGCGATGTTCTGTGGTTGTGAGGTGTTGTGTTGTCGTATTTTGTGGTTGTGTTGTGTGGTTGCGTTGTGTGTGTTGTTGTGTGATGTTTTGTTGTGCTGTGTGATGTTTTGTTGTGCTGTGTGATGTTTTGTTGTGCTGTGTGATGTTTTGTTGTGCTGTGTGATGTTGAGTTGTGTTGTATGTTGATGTGT
>SAYR01019184.1:5341429-5548158 GCA_004382745.1 Argopecten irradians irradians | reverse complement strand
TTTATTGTTAGTGTTGTATGTTGTTTTTGTGTGATGTGTTTTAGTGTGTTGTTGGGTTTTGTGGTGTTGTTGTGTTGTTTAATATTGTGTAGTGTGGTGTTGTAGTGTTGTGTGACTGTGTGGTGTTGTGTTGTGTGTTGTTGTGTGTTTTTGGTGTGTTGTTGTGTCATGTGTTGTTTGTGTTTTGTTGAATTGTGCGATGTTGTGTGGTTGTGAGGTGTTGTGTTGTCGTATTTTGTGGTTGTGTTGTGTAGTTGTGTGTGTTGTTGTGTGATGTTTTGTTGTGCTGTGTAATGTTTTGTTGTGCTGTGTGATGTTGAGTTGTGCTGTTGTGTTGTATGTTGATGTGTTGTGTTGTCGTATGGTGTTGTGTGTTGTGTCATCGTGTATTGCGTTGTTGTTGCGTTGTTGTGTGTTATGGTTTTGTTGTGTATTGTTGTGTTGTGTGTTGTGGTGTTGTTGTGTGTTGTTGTATAATGTTTTGTTGTGTGTGTTATGTTGTTGTGTTGTGTTTTTGTATGATGTTGTGTTGTATGTTGATGTGTTGTGTTGTTGTATGGTGTTGTTGTGTCATTGTGTATTGCATTGTTGTTGTGTTGTTGTGTGTCGTGGTGTTGTTGTGTGTTGTGGTGGTGCTGTGTGTTGTGTTGTTGTGTTGTTGTATAATGTTTTGTTGTGTATGTGATGTTGTTTGTTGTGTTGTCGTATGATGTTGTTGTGGTGTTGTTGTGTGTTGTGGTATTGTTATTTGGTGTTTTGTGGTGTGTGGTGTGGTGTGGTTTTTTCTTTAGGTATTCTGGCTTTCCCCTACCTCCTGAACCTGGCACATCCTGAAATGACCCTGACTGTTTATAGGACATAAAGCGAAAATAAACCAAACCAAACTAATGCATTTGTCCGACAACGTTTTGCTAATTCCTACACTTATTTTCTCATAATATCGTAAAAAAATCGATAAAAATGAAAAAAAAAAAAATAATTTTGGCTCTTTGATAAAAATAAAGACATGGAATTTTGGCATTCCTTTTTTCCGAAGCATGATAGACAGATAGTCGACTGAGGCCAGTCATCGGGAAAGCTGGGTTACGTAATAAAAAAAACGAGTTCTTATGGGGTCACCTTTCAACAGATCCATTTTCAACGGGTCGGTGTGAAAAGTGCGCTTAATGTTCCATTTTCAACGATTTTTGGGGTACCCGAGGTCAGTTTTCAACGAGGGTCCATTTCCAACGTTACACCGGAATGCTCTATTATCATTTTGCTGACATGATAAGAAAAATTCGTACGATAAATTTAAGTTAGTTACATGTCATTTTAGATGCTTTTACTAGACAGCATAACAACAACTTTCAGCGAACCAGTGTTCTTACACTCCCTTATGAATTCACTACCTTTTCTGACTTCGCATCTTTGTTAATCGTCATAAATTTCTGTTATAGTTGCACCAATTTCTTTTTGCAATTAACTTTTTGCTGTACTGATTATATAATTATACAGTATATGATTGAATATTAGCTGCAAAGGGATAATGATTCAACCATCATCCGTTTCTAGATCTTGAATATTAGTATCGCATGTCAACTCTGTCAAAATCCACTTTACAATGTATTCAGGTGGATGCATATCGCATGATAATTAAACAACATTTAAACCATTTGACTTCGAACTTATTTTTTGTGATTTCTGACGATTTTGTACCGTAAGCATGCTATCTTACATTTTTATTTAAGTTATAGATGTCTAACACATACGTATGGAGAGCAGAGTTTCCCCCTCTTTACAATGGGACTCATTCACGTACCACGTGATACCCGATAACGTTTGTGCGGGACTATTGTATCTATTGGTGATGGAATGACGTCAAATGACGTTTTCGCAGTATAACATAATACACTATAACGACGCACGGTATACATACATAAATGCTTCAGACATTTATTATAACTGATAGGATTGGTGTAACATGTGTACGTTACCGAAAATACACAGAAACAATGTGAACAGCTGACCAGTGTCGGATATTCTTATAAAAGTCCTGTGGTGTTTAGACACAGATACAGGTGTACGTAATCATGTTTGTAGTTGGCGAAACTAATAGCTTAAAAATAATCTATACGTGCATAAGACATTAGATATGGACCAAAATCAATATAGTCTGCAGTTTAGATTGGGGAGACAAAACATTTTAAGCATTTCTAAATATCGGACTAAACGATCAGCGGTAATGTTTTATATACTTACATAAAAAGCATACCCCAATCAATTAATAATCCTGTATTGCATGCAGACTCCGAAAATAACCTTGGACTTATTTTGGTCCTCATGTTAAGTTTCGTACATACAGGTATGCTTGTTTACAGGATATGTATGTAACAGGGTGCAGAATTTTTAATAAAGTTAATCACTGCCTCTGCCAGGGATCGAACTCGGGACCTCTGGATTCCAGTCTGACGCTCAACCGATCGAGCTTAAGAGAAGTTCTCTCTAGCCGAGCGGTATATTGCGGCTAGTATTGAACAGGGTTGCATGTAGTTCTCCGCAATCCCTGCCTCATATTATTAGTTTTTTTTTTTTTTTTTTGCCTAAAATATATTAGGCAAAATAAAAAAAAAAAAAAAAAAAGCCTAATAATATAGGCAGGTTTAGCGGACTAGGTTGCATGTACAGTCATTCTAGATCTCTACACCCCTGGGCCGTTTTCGATTATACGGTTTGACTGGTTGGACCTTAGTGTTCGTTTATTAATTAAAGACGGATCTGGGGCTTTTATGTTTTCAGACGAGCCTAAGCAAAGCCCTCACAGGCCTGTATCAAAAACTGCAGGTCCGTCAAAATTTATACTTGAAATAATGACTTTAACCAATGGTCGAACCGGTTGTTCCGAATAAACGAAAACGACCCTAGAGTATCTCATAGTAAAATTGGAGGCAGCTCAGTGGAAAACATTTGACCAATCATAGGCCAGCAAAGATTTCCTTTAAAGCGACGCCCAACTTCAAAGCCACACATTCGACCACAGTGTTCCGTTATACGGCTCTTTTGATGTACATCAAAGGACTAAGTTCTGTTGCCTCCAATTTTACTATGAGATAGTCCAGGGGTGTAGAGATCGTAAGTGATCGGAACCATTGGAGTATCGAGGATGATATACAGTATAAGAAGCAAAATTGTAAATCTAGGCAGTGAATAATCAAATAGGATGAATCACACTAATTTACTCTTTAAGCTAAACTTACCTAAGCGTTTGATATACAAACTGTTCACCGGTTAGCGAAAGATATACGTGATGTAATAACAATGGTCACGTGATGCAAAAGACCGATCGTTTCTAAAATTATTGTTTTTCCGTTCTAAAATGAACAACCGGTATGATACATGTATATTATGGCTTTAGGCAAGCAAGGCCCACTACTTTTCGGGAGCAAAACATAAAGGTTTCTTAAAAACATTAATAACATAAGAAAATATATACCGATGGCCTAAGATGAGCTTACAACACCAAACATCTGCAAGATTTTCTGTGTAATATATGATAACGGTGGAGAGTCATTTCGCTGTTTTGCCGTCTAACGTAGTGATAATCAACTACCGCGCGGTATTTAGGACGACGGCGGGAAACATAAGACGACCCGCGTTATGAAAATTAAAGGCCCACTACCTTTCCGAAACGGCTTTTAATTTTTGAAATGGGAATTTAAAACGAGATCAATAATTTTGTAGGGTCGCAAAAGTTATTAACTTACCGTTAATACTACACGTATCATCACCTTCTGAACAATTTGATTGAAATAAATAAAACGTTAATTTTCATAACGCGGGTCGTCTTATGTTTCCCGCCGTCGTCCTAAATACCGCGCGGTAGTTGACTATCACTGCGCCAGACGGCAAAACAGCGAAATGACTCTCAGCTGTTTTCATATATTACGCAGGAAATCTTGCATTTGTTTGGTGTTGTAACCTCATCTTAGGCCATCGATATGTATTTTCTGATGTAATTAATGTTTTTAATAAACCTTTATATTTTTCTCCGGAAAGGTAGTGGGCCTTTAAAATTTTATTTATTTTAATCAAATTGTTCAGAAGGTGATGATACGTGTAGTATTAACGGTAAGTTAATAACTTTTGCGACTCTACAAAATTATCGATATCGTTTTATATTCCCATTTTAAAAATTAAAAGCCGTTTCGGAAAGGTAGTGGGCCTTTAAAGCAACCTTGTGCAATAATCACCTATATTTGAAACTCGATATCATTTCGATCCCTTGATTGATCTACGGGATGCATACAAGTATTTGAACAAATTTCAATTTATCACAACAAAATTTATCCAACACTAAATGGGAGTAACTATTCTGTGGTTTGGTCATTTTGTTATTGTATAGCTATGTAGAGGAATTACTGGTCAATCACTTGGAATTACTGGTCAATCACTTGGAATTACTGGTCAATCACTTGGAATTACTAGTCAATCACTTTAATAATCTTCTTCATTCAACAAAATATAGTTATTTTTTATTCTATACGAAAATAAGTTGTTTATAAAAATACTGTTTATAAGTTTTGTCTTAATCCATTTAATTGGTCTTTTTTCTATAGGAAAACCGAAAACAAAACAAAAACTGCACGTATTTAGAAGGTCGACTCCGTATTTTTTCCAATAATAACCGATTCGAGGTAAGATGAAACTACCATTTTGCGGTTTTAAGATTTCGCGACTTGTCTATAAGGGTATAAAAATTTTCCGACCTAAGCAATGTCCCGCGATATTGCGAAAATATCCTCCTTCGAAAATAAGAGTACACAGTATTTCTGGAACCCTCCTGCATCACTACACATTTTTATAAAAATACTGTTAAACAAATTAATAATTGTCAAGTATTCTCTATGAGATGAATACAAAATGTAGATCATATATACGTGTGTGCTAAATATCCAAGGACGTGTTCCTTACTGGCACAGATGTGTAAATCATGATATTCAAATTGTTCCCCGCCATTTTAAGTAAGGTAAGAATCTTCCGAGATATGAGTTTGTTGTTTTATGTACATTCCGTATAGGTGTTGATTGTCCCTCTTCCGAGTTATTCTAACAAAAGCTCGTAATCAAAATTCAATATAACGTTTCTAAACTCGAATTGACATTTTCCAGGCACAAAAAAACTCATATTAAGAATCAAAATACGCATTAATTTTATCCTGTGCAACATATGTACGTGTTTATGTCCATGAAACCAAATCCAGGTAGACCCAGTCTAGCTTAATTAACTTGATTATGACGTATATATATATATATTTGTACTACCCTAGTAAACCTACATGTAAATGACTTTCACAAGTAAAAGGAGTTAGCAACTGAACAGTACAGGTTTTATCGATTTTTATCTATGCCCCAAAACATCTGATATTGACCTATGGACACTATAAGATGTGAATAATCCCAATGTCCCTGCGTTACTAAGCGGAATGGAAACAGATATTGAAGTATACGTATTCGCTACATAATAAGATATATGTTGCGATATTTCAAATCAAGCGAACTTTTTATCAGATGAATTGCATTGGAATCTGATGTGGGAACACCAATTCCGACGTCTTTGGCACAGAAGTGGTTAAAGATGCAAAATCCCTTGGGATTCCATCATAAAATTGTAACCAAATGTAGGTATCCATTGTGACGTCATTATATTTTGTGAGCAAAACTCACGTCATTTTCTCTGAAAATAATGACGTTATGGTTGAAACACATGACGTCATAATCAATACCTATATGCAAATACAGAATTGGGCTCACAAAGGGAGTCATGATCATATTAAAATTGAGACATATCAAAATCCACGATGGCTATCTTCCGGCCATTTTTGTTGGCGCTACATGCATGCTCCATCAGCTGGGTGACAGCTAGAGATCTTGTAATCCACTATATGTTCTACAGATCACATGACCTGCTCGAGCTCCTTGTACACACAACTAGATGACCAAAAGGGAGATAATTTGAGATATATGCAACATTTTCTGAGAAATAGTGGTATCAACTATTAAAATCCAAGATGTCGGCCGAGATTCATCTTGTTGGTGAAATTAAATACAGATGCCCCCTATTCATATTTGGGTGTCTCCTATCGGCTGTCGGCCATTCATGATTGATGACGAAATACATATGTAGATCTATATATATGTTTCTGGTAGGCCCAAGGGGGAGTCTTCATAAAAAGTTTTAGAAGATCTTTAGTGCTTTCTGATTAATAAATCAGGTAAAAAGAATTGTTTACAGACGAACAATGACAGGTAATTTGAATGTTGATGTCGTGCCTCTTTAAGATTTTTTTTGTGGCAGGGGAGATCACTCTGTTTTCCGGAAGTCAGCTGGTGACACGGACAGTTCCAGATTGGAGTGATGGATTAATCAGATCGGGACGAATGTGTACACGATATGTGGTAATATATCAATGCCTTATCATTTCTATGTCTGCAGTCACCCGAAGATGTCTGCAATGATGTGTTATTTTAACGATATACGCTGTAACGGTGTCCACTGTCCACACGACGCACAGTAAACAAACCGCCTGTCAACTAGCCTACTGTTTAGTAAACAGAATACAATAGGTGCCTACATATAGTCTAACACAAGACAGGGTTATACAATAACAATGGATTGGAAACATTTAAGACTTCAGCGAAATATTGATTTTTTCACAGACAACTGATTTTCAGATTGAATTATTACATAGCCTAAATCTTCACGTACAATACTGTTAGTGCACGTGACCTTATCAGCTAGTACATGTATCGCCAATATGATAATAAATCTATTATGTATGATATGAATGTGTCCACGTTCTCTTGCATATACAATGTATATGTGTACATGTAGTATGTACACACTGTACATTATAATATTACTGGTAATGTAATTAGATTTTCAATTTATAATTAAACCATGGATTTATTGAATTTGAACAACAATCAAAATAACAATTTGTTCCATAAAGATGTGACAGTACAATGTGTGTATAGGAGAAGCTGTATCCTATAGACAGATGCTAAAATGTCTGCTTAACTTCTTTGTTATTAACTAATCTACATTGCAAGTCTGTCACGGCTACAATAAAATTATTAGAACATTATATAGATAATTTGTTCTTATACACAAAAATGTCTATTAAGACCACTTAAAGCAAAAGGGATAAAATAATCTTTATAGCCAAGTGGCTTGTATACTCAAGTGAACAAAAAATGGTCTTATTACTTGTAAGCAGATCTTGCATTGCATCCATATTTGACTTAAATATGTTTTTGTCCTTATCTACAGAATAAACAATAAAAGATTGAACAAACACAAATGTACTGCAGCTGCTGCTTTCAAAACACATACAAACAAATATGAGATAGGCTATATAGCTAGCGGTTCTAAAACACATACAACAAATATGAGATAGGCTAGCGGTCCTAAAACACATACAAACCAAATATGTTATAGGCTAGCGGTCCTAATACACATACAACAAATATGAGATAGGCTAGCAGTCCTAAAACACATACAAACCAAATATGTTATAGGCTAGCGGTCCTAATACACATACAACAAATATGAGATAGGCTAGCGGTCCTAATACACATACAACAAATATGAGATAAGCAGGCAGTCTTAAAACATATACAAATAAATATGAGATAGGCAAGCAGTCTTAAAAACCATACAAACAACTATGAGATAGGCAAGCAGTCTTAAATCATATTCAAACAAATATGAGATAGATAGGCAAGCAGTTTTAAAACACATACAAACAATTATGAGATTTACAAGCAGACTTAAAACACATACAGACAGCTATGAGATAGGCAAGCAGTCTTAAAACATATACAAACAAATATGAGATAGGCAAGCAGTCTTAAAACATATACAAACAACTATAAGATAGGCAAGCAGTCTTAAAACATATACAAACAAATATGAGATAGGTAAGCAGGCTTAAAACAAATACAAACACCTATGAGATAGGCAAACAGTCTTAAAACATATACAAACAACTATGAGATAGGCAAGCAGTCTTAAAACATATACAAACAACTATGAGATAGACAAGCAGTCTTAAAACAAATACAAACAACTATGAGATAGGCAAACAGTCTTAAAACATATACAGACAACTATGAGATAGGCAAGCAGTCTTAAAACACATACAAACAAATATGAGATAGGCTAGTGTTTCTAATACACATACAACAAATATGAGATAAGCAGGCAGTCTTAAAACACATACAAATAAATATGAGATAGGCAAGCAGTCTTAAAACACATACAAACAACTATGAGATAGGCTGACAGTCTTAAAACACATACAAACAAATATGAGATAGGCTAGCGGTCCTAATACACATACAACAAATATGAGATAGGCAAGCAGTCTTAAAACACATACAAACAAATATGAGATAGGCAAGCAGTCTTAAAACACATACAAACAAATATGAGATTGGCTAACTGTCTTAAAACGTGTGCAAACAAATATAACAAGGCTATCGGTCCTAAAACACATACACAAAGGAATATGCATCTGAAACAAATTAAAGATAGCCTAGCGGTCCTAATACACATACAAACAAACTAAAGATAGCCTAGCGGTCCTAATACACATACAAACAAATTAAAGATAGCCTAGCGGTCCTAAATGCTATTCATTATTATAGCAGGTATATGGTAATTCAGGTTCCAGAGGCATATAGATTACTGTCGACTGGATTTCCGACAACTTTATTGTTTGAAATATTCTTATATTGCATTTATCTCCCTTTGTTTCCAGACAATGTATCTTCCACAGCAGAAAACAAACAGAAGAAAGTGATTTTAGAACAAAAAATTGAAGATGTCAATATTTAGAAAATTACTTGGCAACAATCAAGATGGCACCAACCAACAATTTGCTGGAGCCACTAAAACCAATCTGTCTTCAGGACCTCAGCCCATGGCCGCCCAACTGCAGAGGAAATTTGCCAAGGGGGTCCAGTATAATAGTAAGTTATTGTCAGGTTTCTGTGAAATTGATATTTTTAGTGGGGGGTGTAATTTTCGTGGATTTTGTGTTTTGATCCCCACAAAAACTTAGTTCATAGGATAATTGACACCCCATTGCATAAAGTCTATTTCAGGGAGCATGATAACAAGTTCAAAGCACTATTATAACTAATAGCATGGCTATTTAATTGTAACAAAATTAAAGTATACTGTATTCAACCCAATAAGCACCAGAGTGTTTTTTAAAAAAATGAAAAAAAAATTTAAGGTGCTAATAAGTCGAAATTATTGCAAATCTATACAATTTTGTGATTTGGTCTTTGTTTATGCATGGGCAATTAAAATTGAGGCCTCAAAATGGGAGAGGGGCGCTTATAGGGACATTGGCGCTTCTTGGGTCAAATACTTTAATTAGAAAATGATCAACGAAAGGTAGAGTTAACTTCAACTGGTTAATATTCCAAAATTTCTTTTGATGTTGACTATTTGATTTTTTTTATGTCAATTTTACAAGAAGCTCTCACGAAAACAGACACAATATATCAGAAATGGCTGTGTTATTATGGATAAGTAATTTATAATATAAAAATATATACGTTGGGGATAAAAACTACATTATGATACAAGTTTCTGTCCATGAAAATTCTTTGTTGCAGAGCATTTATTACATTCCTAGTAGACATTTTTGTAATCATTGATATACTTATCCAAAATAGTTACTCAAATTAAAAAAAAAATCTTTTTTAGTGAAAATAGTTATACGAGGTGACAGAAATGTTGGAAAGACTTGTCTTTTTCATCGACTCCAGGGTCAGAAGTACAAAGAGGAATATATCCCTACAGAAGAAATACAGGTAAATATACTGCTTAGAATATCTTTAACAGAGTGAATCTTCCATGTGTAAATCCAATCAGGCAAAGCCATGGTTCTCAGATATTTTAATTTTAATGTTTGGTTACAATATACTGTGATGAATGCAATAGAATGTGTCAGATGTCACAGTATACTACCAAAAGCTCTCCATTTTAACGTCCCGAATTAGAGACATTTGGAGCAGTTTTAAGGCACTGGTCACAGGTTGGTAATTTTTATCTGAGGAGTCTGGATTTTCATGAAAACTTGGCATATTTTGAAATGATGTTACAACTTAGATATTAAAAGAAGCAAATAAACTGAACAAGGACATCAGTAATTGTCTCTTGTAAATGACCTTGACCTATATAAATGACCTTGACCTTACAGGTGTGCAGCATTCAATGGAATTACAAGGCTACAGACGATGTGGTGAAGGTAGAAGTTTGGGACGTTGTTGATAAAGGTCGTAAAAAAAAGAAAATGGAAGGTCTCAAATTGGATCCCGATACTACTGCTCCAGAGGTAACACACAAAGAAATGAATCTTGTCTCTGTGTAGATATCTTCTTTCTTTCATCCCTGAGTCACTAATTAAGATACAGTTGAACCTCCTTTATTCACAACTTAAATACCAATGTCTTTTGTTGGTTCCGACTAACCTTATCGTTTTTGCCGTACTTAGCCCCCAGGGAGCTTAAAAAATTGTAACAAAGGACAAAGAGTGGGGGGGGGCGCTTATAAGTGAACAAAAATATAAGTTGTGGGTGAATAATCTCAGCCATATTTTAACTCTTTCTGCACTCTTTACACATTATCTGTTACATTAAGTATGCTATTTAACCTTGGAAACACAAGGGGAGGGCCTTTATAGGGGGAGGGATGCTAATTACGGCAAATACGGTACTGGGATAACACAGTGCACTAAACGTTACTATCATGGTCCCATCGTCTTATAGTTAACAATGTCTAACTGTACTTACATTTACCTGTATTTGTTTGTTAACGAGGCTTGACTACTTAAATTTACCTGTGTGTACGTGTTTATTTTCCAGGCTGATGAGCCCTGTCTTGATGCTGAGTTCATTGATGTATATAAGGGGTCACATGGGGTCATCATGGTGTATGACATCACAAAACAATGGTGAGCTTACGCCAGTCATTAAAGTTTTTAGGATTTCCATATTGCAATTAAGCTTTGTAATGATTTCATCATTTTACTGTGTTATAGATGATTTTTCCTAATGATTTACATCGTGGGTTATTTTTCATGTACTTGAGGTGTATTATATTTTAGGACCTTCTCCTACATTGAGCGTGAGATAGAGAGAATACCCTCCCATATCCCAGTGTTGGTACTGGGTAACCATAGAGATATGGGCCATCACCGAACAGTTATAGAGGACAAGGCACGCTACTTCTGTCTTCATCTACAACGGTACTGTATCTTTCTCAATTACAACGGTACTGTATCTCAATTACAACGGTACTGTATCTCTCTCAATTACAACGGTACTGTATCTCTCTCAATTACAACGGTACTGTATCTCTCTCAATTACGACGGTACTGTATCTCTCTCAATTACAACGGTACTGTAACTCTCTCAACTACAATGGTATTGTAATTCAATCTCACCCATCCAAAAGTTCTGTACTAATTAATTGTGGAGAGAATGTTGCTTTTTGGCTCAATTAAAAGATTCTTAGTGACTGGCCACTCAATCAATCCCTTTAGTAATTAATGTCTATTAGGTATTGAGATGTTATGTATATGGTATGACCTTGAAATGATCTCTATTCTTTGTAAGAATATGATCTTGAGGTAATCTTTAATCTGTGCAGTATATCATATGACCTTGAAATGATCTCTGTGACCTTGAGATAATCTTTAATCTGTGTAGGATATGGAATTGAAATTACATGTACTTATATGTTTCACTTAGGAGGCAACATTGAGATGAAATCTATTCTGTACCATATGATCTTAAGAAATATTTCTTTGATGTGACCTTGATGACCTAAAATTTATTTATGATACAACTTAAAGATTATACATTGTACTTGCTTTGTATTTCATGTGACCTAAAGATGACCACTTTTCTTTTAAAGAATGTGACCCCGAGATAACCTCCAACTTTCTTTTATTTCATGTGACCTTAAAATGACCTCTGTTAATGATATGACCTTGATTTGATCTTGTTTCTATAAATAGTGAGACCTTGAAGTGACATATACATCTATCCTGAATATGATGTTGTCCTGATATGACCTCTGACCTATTTATAATTTGACTTTTTTCAGACCAGGGGAGGCAGCTACAGTAAGATATGCTGAATCGTCCATGAGGAATGGATTTGGACTCAAGTATCTCCACAAATTTTTTAACCTGCCTTTTTTACAACTTCAGGTTTGTACTTGTTGTCCTGTCTAATAAACTTTTACAAACACCGGAGCTTCAGTGGCCAAATGTTTAAATGTTCTGATACATTACCACTGGCCTTTCTCCTCTTTGTTACAAATTCAAAATCCACATTGGGCAGATAAACCAAGTTCTGATGGTGGTTTTTCTCCAGGTACTAAGACTTTCTTCCATCTTCTGAATCTTGCCTTCCTTAAACAATCCTGGATTTGTTTAGATGTAAAACAAAACAAACATTTTAAAATCAAATCATAATTGCTTAAATCATTTATTACTTGGTCTGAACACTTTTTCATCAACACAAGTTTCATCATTAAAATGTCTTCATTTAACTGATTTTTTCCATTTCAGAGAGAGACATTGATGAAGCAGCTTGAAGTCAACAAAGATGATATGCTTTCTACCATTGAAGAATTAGACATACACGAGGAAAGTGAAGAACAAAATTATGATGTGTATGTATGTCGTTATGGCATTTTTCTGTTTTGTGTGAATGTTTCAATGATAAGTTTGTATAACTGAATTGTATACTAAATTTGATATGTGTGTCTCAAATGTTATCTTGCTACTGTAAACCAACTTTCTTTCGCAGCTGCTAAATTTCGTGATTTCCATTTCAAAACAAGTTCGCAAAGGAATTCAGGAATTTGAAAATTGACTGGAAATTCCTATCAGTATCAATGATAAAGACGCTGATTTATGGAGATGAACTTTCTTGAATGTACATGGATTGCAAAATTTACGAAAGTAAATCACCCTCAATAGAAAGTTGGTTTATAGTATTTTGTTTGTACTTTGACAGATATTTGTTTGTACTTTGACAGATATTTGTTTGTACTTTGACAAATATTTGTTTGTACTTTGACAGATTTTTGCTTGTACTTTGACAGATTTATTGAAAGTCTATGCAGCAAGAGACGACAACAGCAGGACAAATTGTCAGAAAAAGTTCTGGTGGATTCCAAACTGAAACAGGAATTGGAGGGATCAGGGGATGCGACCAAGCCTAACAGTCTCCCGGGTAAGTTAAAATAAGGGGACACAACTTAACGGCCGTCTACTGAAGACATTAATCTAGCTTAGAGTAGACACATAAATCAACACTCGTCACTCAATCAAATAGTTTTATAAGTGAATCTATGTATTGATGTAGCTCAGCTAAAGTTTTTTAAGGTGAGATTTTATTTTAATCTAAGAAAGGGGAGATAAGTCAATATATTTTATCCAGACAAGTTTTTAAATGTTAATTAAGGGAGGCCTTTCAATATGTCTTTCAGATTAATGAAAATAATCATTTCGACTTTCCTCTAAATTATGGAGGACAATGGAACTCCAAATCAGAGGAGACAATTCAACTGAAATAATGTAAATGTGGTCAGGTGGGAATTTATTGTATCCAACTTATCTATCCAGATAAACAGTTTGTGAATCATTTAATGTCTGGTGTTAAAAAATAATGAACGCTATCTCTCTATTGCAGTCCCCAAATCAGTGTCTATGCCAACTCTACAGAAATCTACCATTCTTGAGAAAGAGGCCCACTCTGTGGGGACTACACCTGTACAAGACAGACTACCCCCGGAGCAGGCGCCCTCTCTGGAACCCCCCACCCCAACACAGGAACAACAGCAGAAGTCTGGGTTCTTCTCCAGGCTGTTCAAGAGTAAAGACAAACCACCACCTAAAAGGGACTTGGTAGATGGTTAGTAGTATAAATGGGAATCTAAGAATTGAACAACATACTGAAAATCTTCTTTTTTTTCGTGGCTACTAAATTTTGTGATTTCTTTTTTATAACATGTTGGTGAGGATTAACTTTCACAGATTTAAAAAGTAGATAAAACATATATCAATGTAAGTGATAATTATATGTATGCGCTGAGATAGACCTGCACAAATTTACTATGATTGCGAAATTGGTGAAAGTACTTGTACGGCATACTGTACACTATGTACATTATCACTATAAATTGTATCGGGTTAACATTAAAACTCTCGCCATCAGATCTACAAAGTCCGACAGGCACAGACACCGTGAGGAGTGTGGAGGATTTCTGTCCTGATGATGGAGGACTAGACAACAGTTTCCTTGACGACACGAAGGAAGTGAAAGAAAACACCAAACTGACCAGAAACCATGACAGTGATAGGTAAATGTTACCTGGAGATTTTATAATGTACTGATCTCAGGTTCTCTTTGGCCACTTGTAATGTTATCTTGTCTTTGAAGTTAATGTGCTGTAATAGAATATGTTTGTTGCCAACTGTGTTCATATAAACTATATAGCTACCTTTTTCCACAGTCAGAATGAAGACCAATCCTTAAATATTACAGTTAAATTATGTTCTTTCTCCTTATTCTTTCTCTCTATCCAGTGATTACATTCTTTCTTCTTGTTCTTTCTCTCTATCTAGTGATTGCATTCTTTCTCCTTATTCTTTCTTTCTGTCCAGTGACTACATTATTTCTCCTTATTCTTTCTCTCTATCCAGTGATTACATTCTTTATCCTTATTCTTTCTTTCTGTCCAGTGATTACATTATTTCTCCTTATTCTTTCTCTCTATCCAGTGATTACATTATTTCTCCTTATTCTTTCTCTCTATCCAGTGATTACATTCTTTCTCCTCATTCTTTCTCTCTATCCAGTGATCACATTATTTCTCCTTATTCTTTCTCTCTATCCAGTGATTACATTATTTCTCCTTATTCTTTCTCTCTATCCAGTGATTACATTCTTTCTCCTTATTCTTTCTCTCTATCCAGAGATTACATTCTTTCTCTCTATCCAGTGATTACATTTTTTCTCCTTATTCTTTCTCTCTATCCAGTGACGAAGATGCAGATAACCCAATGGTGGCTGGATTTCAAGATGACCTCGATTCTGATGATAATTTTGACAACACTTCAAATCAGTTTGTCATGGCAACAGAAGACGTTGTTGTGACTTCATCAGATGAAGAGGTGACGTCACCAGTAGATGATAAGTGTCCAGTTGTTACCATGGTGACAAGTATTCCCAGTGATTCAGACTCAGAACCAAATAAAATTACAACATCACGTAAAATATCAAACGGAACCAAAAGTATTACCAGTGAAACAAAAACCGAGGTAAAAGTTTCTAAATCAAACAATGCATTAGCATCAGACAATAAGAGAGTGACCACTGTCTCTATATCATCATCAGACAGTGAAGTGACCGCTGGACAGCCAGTGGTAATGACCAATCAAGACAATGACTCTGATGATGATCATACATCAAATAACGTTGTGGTAGCTGTGGACGAGGACATCAGTGACAATGAGACTCAAACTGCTGGTCTACAGGTCCAAGCTGGCTTTGACAGCTGGCTAAATCAACTAGAGAGTAAGGTAGGATACAATTTTACTTAATCTCATTCACTCCTAAAATGTCATAATGGACTGGTCTAGTCTTTGATTTAGAAGAGTCTAAATGTGTCTTCAGGGGTGAATAAGTTGCAATCTTATTCTGAAGCCATTGTGCTGATATCATTGATACTGGCACTTAACACAGATTTTCCATGTCATATAGCAAACTGGTGTTAGTGCAATGTCATTGTACTTCTCGTTTGTTAAAAGATTGGGGATATGATGAATCACAAGAATAAAGATATTAACAGTATATTTGACTTTGACCACTGTATAGGTAGCTGTATTTCTGTAATGAGGTTTTATACAGTCAAACTTTATTACCGTGGTAACTCTCAAGTTGGAGACACGATCAGACACCATGGTAAACCTTCAAGTTTTCTGAAAATATATATATGTACCAGAGCCCAGTTTCACAAACATTCCATAAATTTAAGGAATCCCTTAACTTAAAATTCTCCATAGGAAATAATTACAGTTTTTAAGGAAGACTAATTTACTTCAGATATTTTCTTAATTTAACAACTTGTGATATGGAATTTATTTCACACTCGTAAGTTGTTTTTTAAATGCCTGTAGTGAAAAGTTTTATCAGGATGAACAAACTACTTTGAACTAAACAAGAGTATTCGATTTAAATGATGGGTTCAACGTTAGCTGTATATTGAATGATTGTGTAAATGGTCACATGTATTATGTATATATTTACAGTCCAAAGTCGCCGAGGAGGTTATAAGTGAGCCAAGCAGTCCAGAATTACAACGACCTGCTGCCAGATCCAGTATGTACAACCTAATGTTGTAAAATACAAAACAAAAATCAAAAACAACTCAGGAAACGAATGTGAATCCGCATAACAGATTGTCACAAAGGTTTTCTGAGACTAGTTGTTTCTTGAAAATCAATGTAAATACAACAATCTTTGATGGTCTTTGTCTCCATGGTTTATTATTAAGAGAGAAGGTAATGATGTTCAGTTCAATGTGATACAGTACACAGTAATCATGATGTTTCTATGTTGTAGAGTCAACAACATCTGGAGAAGCAGTAGAGAGAGAAACGAGTGCCAAAAAGAAGAAAAAGAAGAAGAAAGATAAATCAGATAAGGTAATGGCCTGTAAACTAAAATCTGAAAAAATCATAGCTACATGTATGTGTCACTGTGTATCAGTGTAGATGTACGCCAAGGTATATAACACAGACGATACTTATATACCTATTTTAGTGTAATCTTATTTAAATATTGTTTAAAATACAAAACTTGCTCTTAAATGTGATTATAATAATTTTGTATGTCGTGAATGTATCAATATAGAAATGTGTAAATTTCATCATTGAGCTATCAACAGATGCATGAATTTATAATTATCAGCAGGTTCATGAATTTATAATTATCAACAGATGCATAAATTATAATGTTATGAACAGATGCATGAATTTATGATTATCAAAACGTTCATGAATTTATGATTATCAACACGTTCATGAATTTATGATTATCAACAGGTCCATGAATTTATGATTGTCAACAAATGTGTGATTACATCATTGTGAAAAAAATTATCTGTAGGATCCAATGTGGATAGTAGATAGACCACATATTTTGTCAGGGTCCTGTGTAGGCATATAGAGTATTAGCAGTTTCTGTCAGTTCCCTGTGAAACTTTAATCTTAGTTGTCATATGGATGAAATTTTGTCACTTACATACATAATTATTTTGTAGGGAGAAGAAAATTCAACGACGAAAAAGAGTAAAAAGAAGGACAAACAAAAAGCTGATAGAGAAAAAGGAGAAACAGGCAAAAAGGAGAAGAAGAAAAAGAAGGAGAAAACTGTTGTGTCACAAACTGAAAATGCAATGGAAAACATGGACGATTTAGAGGCATTCCTAAATGATGATCCGTCCCCGGGGGGTGGGGCAGGTTATGAGTCACTTTAAACTGTCACCCACAGGAGATGGGTAAACTTCTTTCTAGTCCATCTACCATTTAAGGTCCCAATGTCTGTGTTCACACTAGGGAAATGTCTGTGTTCACACTAGAGAAACTACAATAAGTATGTGATTACCAATTTTAGGGGAGGGCTGGGGAAGGTTCTAATCTTAGGGCAGGGTACAAATCTTAGGAGAGGGTACAAATCATACGGGAGGGTTCTAATCTTAGGGCAGGGTACAAATCTTAGGAGAGGGTACAAATCATACTGGAGGGTTCTAATCTTAGGAGAGGGTACAAATCATACGGGAGGGTTCTAATCTTAGGAGAGGGTACAAATCATACATGAGGGTTCTTATCTTAGGAGAGGGTACAAATCTTAGGAGAGGGTACAAATCATACGGGAGGGTTCTAATCTTAGGAGAGGGTACAAATCTTAGGAGAGGGTACAAATCATACGGGAGGGTTCTAATCTTGGCGGAGGGTACAAATTAGGAGAGGGTACAAATCATAAGAGAGGGTTCTTATCTTAGGAGAGGGTACAAATCATACGGGAGGGTTCTAATCTTAGGAGAGGGTACAAATCATACGGGAGGGTTCTAATCTTGGGGTAGGGTACAAATCTTAGGAGAGGGTACAAATCATAAGGGAGGGTTCTTATCTTAGGAGAGGGTACAAATCATACGGGAGGGTTCTAATCTTGGGGGAGGGTACAAATCATAAGGGAGGGTTCTAATCTTAGGAGAGGTTTCTAATCTTAGGAGAGGGTACAAATCATACAGGAGGGTTCTAATTTTAGGAGAGGGTACAAATCATACGGGAGGGTTCTAATCTTAGGAGAGGGTTCTAATCTTAGGGAGGGTACAAATCATAAGGGAGGGTTCTTATCTTAGGAGAGGGTACAAATAATACGGGAGGGTTCTTATCTTAGGAGAGGGCTGGGAGAGGGTTCTAATCTTAGGAGAGGGTTTTAATCTTAGGAGAGGGTTCTAATCTTTGGAGAGAATTCAAATCTTAGGGGAGGATTCTAATTTTGGGAGAGGGTTCTACTCTTGGGAGAGGGATGGGGAAGGATACAAATCTTAAGGGAGGGTTGAGAGAAACGGATATTGAAGTGTCTTATAGGGATCAAGTTTTAAATAATTATTGTAATTAAGAAATTAATTTATAGGCCCAAGGGTTGTGGATGCAATAAATCCTTCTATTATGGGTATAGTAACACCCAGGGTTAATTAAGGAAGGATAAGGATAGATAAGGTATAATAAGGAATAATGTACTCCATTAGTAAGACAGGATGGTGGGGTGGGGGGGGGGGGGGGGGGGATGCTTTGAGCACAAATACAGTAACCACAAAAATACTTGAGGGATGATGAAGTTACATGTACTAGGTAAGGGATTGACTTTAAACACTTACTTTGGGAGTCTGGGATTTACATAATGATGTGTTAGTCCCCAGAAGGGAAGATTAGGTCCGGCTCCTTTGTGTTCAAGGAGTCATACACCTTAAAAATTACGACAGTTTGTAACAATGGACTAGGGGATTCAAAGTTACTTTGTGTTCAAGGGGTCATACACCTTAAACACTACGACAGGTTGTAGCTATGGACTAGGGGATACAAAGTATTAACCTTAGGGAAGGGTAAAAATAAACAGTATTGAGGGTAATAGTCATTATACATCATTATTCTGAGTGTGTATTTATACAGTGAGGTGAACATGGGGAATGGTGAACCTGGTAAATATTGTGTGTTAACCAAAAAGCATGACAAGGGAGATAAAATTGCTGAATTTACATTTTGTAAATATTGTTTATATTATTAATGTATTGTTGTCATTTTAGTGCTTAGATCATGAATAAATATGAAGGACAAAGTATTTGTTGTCGTTTTTATGATGGCATTGTTTATGAGACACTATTGGTATAAATGGTCCCGAACAGGAGTCTTCTTAGGCGAATGTTTGCTGTTTTAATATTTAGGAAAACTTCTAGGTCCCAGAGTGATCTTGGCACCCACCGTTGATTGATCTATGCAGATCAAAGGAAGTATCATTCCTGTGTTTTCCCCTTCTTTCCATATTCCTTTGAATCATTTGATAATTTGTAAACCAAATTTCTATCGCAACTTCTATAAATTTTATGATTTCCGCTTCAAAACATTATCACAGAGATTAAGTTTCTCAGATTGAAATTCTATAGAAATACCTTTGAATTTAATTATTGAATTAATGTGAAGATCAAAGTAAATCCGCAGAGATAAACTTTCCCAAGTTTATCTTGATCATGAAATTAGCGAAAATAAATTGTATGAGAAAGAAATTTGGTTTACAGTACACAAGGAAGCAACAATATGGATAACTAGGGTCCTAGGGGAATTTCAGAAAGATCCATACTTCATGAGAATAGTGATAACAATTTTCAACTATCAACATTCAAGATGGCTGTCAATTTGTTGACTGATCGGTCGTCATAAAATGTGATATGCTCAACTAGGGTCCTAAGAGCAGCAATGCATAAAATTTTAGAAAGATCACTTCTGAACTTTCTGAGAAATAGCGGTAACAAGAGCTGTTAATGGACAGACGGAAGGAAGGATGAACGATAGACCATGGATGAAATTTGATTTGAAAAGTCAACCATCTGACTCCAGTAGATAACAAAACAAACAATACAATTAAAATAGTGTTTATTCATAACCTGCATTTTTTATCTGTAACCAAATATCTAGGCAAAATTGGAATGCTTGGAAATTTGTGGAATTTCTTTTTAACTGGCATGATCATAAAAGAGCACTGATATAGTTATTATAGTCTGTATACTGTCATACAATGTAAACAGGCTGAAAAGTCAGTATAACATTCGGAACAAAGCAAAATCTCCATGTGCCATGATAGTATCACGTTTGGAACTTAAGAATGGTATTTAAAAACATGTCATCCCAGCATCGAAGACTTAACAATATAACTTGTGTTAGAGAGTAATTAAGATATATATCACAGTCTTTTGTCTTATAAACGCATATTTTTACTCTCTTTACACATTAATGACACAGTTACATGTGTGTGGGTGGAAGTGGAACTTTGTAGAACCAAAACAGTTTTAATTAGTAATTATGTAATAAGTTAGATATATCCATTCATCAGTTGAGTCCAAATTTCATCGTAGTCCGTAAATCAAATCTTCACCATGTACACACTGGTTACTTCATCTTCTTCTTCTTCTTGGTGGTGCGTCGTTTCGTCTTGGAATCAACGATAAATTGTGATTGTTTCTTAATTGCGTTTCGATTCGGAACATCTCCATCGTCATCGCCACTGTCATCTTCATCTGTAGAAAAATGAAATATTTATTTATACATCATTGCAACTGTCATCTTCATGTGAAGGAAAATGGAATATTTTATTTATTTTTACATAATGACACCTAAGAAAATAAAGTCTGTAAATAGCATTAGGGAGTTAGTTGTGGTTAATGTTAATGTCTTGTTGGAATAACATCATGAATTTGTCAAATGGTTTCACTAGTCACAATTACAACATATCACTTGGAAAGAAGCCTGTATATTTCCCAATGTTTTCATTTTATTTCAGTAATTGATAATCTTCAATAATTTAAGTCATACTGTATATTGTGTTTATCTATTACCGTTATCTATGTAGATTGGATTACATATTATATTTGTGATTGCCTAAACATGTGTATAATGAGGAAGTGAAGTATGAGTATATACATTTTATGGGCCGTGGTTTATAAAACCCTTTGGTATATAAGGCAAATTATGTTGGTTGAATGGAGTTGTGATCAGTGGTCAGTATATGGTTGTATATTGGTGTTTGTTTGTGAAAAATAAAAAAAACCAAAAACATATATATGCATTCATGCATGTCTTTTAAAGCGTTTCAATTTGATGAGAATTATTAAAATTGCAGCAATTGAAGATACATTAATGTACATCAATTTGTAATAATCATGACTTCATATATCCTTTGAATTCATTATGATATCATAATACTACAGGTATAAAATATAGATATGCGATCTGATCTGATGATGCCACAATAGTTGAAGTTTATAGATATATGTGATAGATATAGTTTTTTGCAGTAACACAGCAAACGTGATGAATTTAAAATAAAATCAAACAAATAAAGTTCAGCGAAACAAATATAATCCAATCAAAATAAAACATAATGAATATAACTGGCACGCATAAACAGATTTGTGAATGAATGTCATCTTACTGAGCACAAACAATCACTAGAAGACCAATCTGATAACCATGGCAAACATTAAAAAAGGTTACCATGGTAACCATTCACAACCTAGTAACCATGGCAACCAGTGACACTTTGGTAGCTATGGCAACCATCTGCGACCTAGTTGCCATGACACCTGTGACTGTCTGTGTGTTGTCTGGCTCAAACTTTTATTCCTCTCTTTTTTAACCCAACATTGTAGTCTGATTAATCCAGGATCCCGAAGAGTTACTTCCCTTCGTTTCACTCTGTAATGCTGGAGTGAAATGAAGGGAAGTAACTCTGACCAACCCAGATAATGAGACCGGAAGGGTGGAATAGAGAGGAGAGATTTTGTGAGGGAAGTAAGGCTGCAAACCCTGTGTGACAAACTTACGTCCTCCATAAAGGGTTTGGGTAAGGTCTAATACATAGCAAAACCACAGAAGTTAGTAATACAAAAAAATACAATGTATATACTGTATAATCAAGGAATATTGTTTAATACTGTAAGAAACAATGATTTCTCATGAATTAATGGGTCACTGTTAAACCATACAATATAAGATTACATATCTAATGAAATAAAAACCATTGTTTGGTGTAAAACCATCGCATAAATCTGCTCCGTGATATAATGTTTCTGTTACAAGATGTTAGTAGGTAATCAGTAATTACTAAAAAAAGTTATAATGTTCAATTTGATCATAATAAAGAAAAATGGGCAATGTTGTTTGTAAAATCATGTATCATTTAAAGATATTAGACTTTTCATAAATTCACGTATCATTTAAATATATTAGTCTTTACATGTTTAGTGAAACACACCAGTCCTAAGAGAGGGATATAATAGTAATTAGTTTAAAGGCTTACATATCACTAATATAGGGTACAATACGTTGATCCATGTATTAAAATTACGAAACTACTTTCAAGACAAAATGTAAAAAATAGCTAGTACTGAAGTTTGCTTGAAATTTTCAGTCATTATAATAACGTATATGACCATGCCAAATGATAGTAAAGTGTTAGTTGAATTCATTTTAGATTTGACTATGCAGCTCATTATGAAAGTTAAACAAAATTTATAACTACCGTCGTATCCCATATCTCTCTCCTTCTGGGGTAGCTTAACCCTTGTGTTGTATTGTGGCAGTTTTCCTTCCATACTGGCATGGAACTAGAAAAATAGAATATTTATGTTTGTTGAAAGAAAACAAAAACAAAACAAGATAAGTAATTAATCACACATAAAATACGAAATATTTTATAAAAGTAAGTGATGACGTTTATAGACACAATGTTTTGTAATTATCAAACATCTGTTTTTATTTTTTAAGAAATTCACATATGCCTTATTAGGACTGAATTCCGACTTAACAAACCATTATGGTAAAATGTGGAAATGAGATGGGAAATTTTTGCTATTTACGCGAAGGTTAATTGATCATGAAAATCTCTCGCTCGTGTAAGTTTTTGTACATGTATAAACTTTGTTGTTAAAATTATGAAAATGTATCTATCAAAAAAATAATAACACTGTGAAAGTTTTATGCATGCAAATCGTGAAATTCAGAAACTTGTGAAGATACCCATGCTAACAGTAAACCTCCTTATCAGTACTGTAAGGACTTTATAACCCTGTTTATAACTTTCAAACCAACTCACTTCTTCTTCCTCCATTTGTTTGGTAATTTCATTGATCTCCTTGCCGTCCAGTTCCTCGAGTAGTTTCAGGAGTTTCTCCTCACAGAGAGATAACTGGTCTAGTACGTACTCATCTGATGTAGGCGCTATCTGGGCTGTCGGTACGTGTCCTTTGTTCTACAATGAAATAGACACACTAAGATCAGGCTTTAGATGGATTGATTGAAAGGTGATTTGTGAAATGACAGAAGGTTTTGATCGTGAAATGCAGTCATGCAATGTTATATTGTGATATTGTGGCCATGGTGAAGTTTATAACTTCTTGTCATGAGAGGATGTAGGTATTGTATTTACTTCAGCCATGATATGGTAAATAAATGGTGAGGTTTGTGATGAGATGGTGAGGTTTGTAATGAGATGGTGAGGTTTGTGATGAGATGGAGTGGTGTGTGATGAAATTATGTGGTTTATGATGAGATGGTGAGGTTTGTGACTTACAGCTTTAAGATGGTGTAGTTTGTCAGTAAGATGGTGAGGTATGTGACTTACAGCTTTAAGATGGTGTAGTTTGTCAGTAAGATGGTGAGGTTCTGACTTACTGCTTTAAGATGGTGTAGTTTGTCAGTAAGATGGTGAGGTATATGACTTACAGCTTTAAGATGGTGTAGTTTGTCAGTAAGATGGTGAGGTATGTGACTTACAGCTTTAAGATGGTGTAGTTTGTCAGTAAGATGGTGAGGTATTGACTTACTGCTTTAAGATGGTGTAGTTTGTCAGTAAGATGGTGAGGTATGTGACTTACAGCTTTAAGATGGTGTAGTTTGTCAGTAAGATGGTGAGGTATGTGACTTACAGCTTTAAGATGGTGTAGTTTGTCAGTAAGATGGTGAGGTTTGTGACTTACTGCTTTAAGATGGTGTAATTTGTCAGTAAGATGGTGGGGTTTGTGACTTACAGCTTTCAGATGGTGTAGTTTGTCAGTAAGATGGTGGGGTATATGACTTACAGCTTTAAGATGGTGTAGTTTGTCAGTAAGGTGGTTAGGTTTGTGACTTACAGCTTTAAGATGGTGTAGTTTGTCAGTAAGATGGTGAGGTATGTGACTTACAGCTTTAAGATGGTGTAGTTTGTCAGTAAGATGGTGAGGTTTGACTTACTGCTTTAAGATGGTGTAGTTTGTCAGTAAGATGCTCCACACCCGCCTTCACAGACACCATGATAGTGCTGTTTCTATGTAGTGTGTCCTCGGTTTCCTCCTGTCGTTCCTCCTCCTTCTGTAGCTGAGTCTGAAACTCCTCTAACATCCTCTGTCCGCTGTAACAAATGTAGTTCACAATATACAATCAGCAGTAGTCTACCAACATCTATGTACAATTACTCATGAACATTGACGTAAAATCATCCCCAACACTGAATGTCCCACTTACCTGGATAATTTGGCATCTCCAGAGTATTTCATCTCCTCAAACTCTTGTTGGAGTTTTTCTTTGTCTTCTCGTAATCTTGTAATGGATTTTTCATTGTGATTCTTTAGATCTTCTAAGTGTTTAGTCGTAGCTCCCTGGCCCTCAAACCGATGTACAACATCCTGTACAATGAAAAAAGTGTCAAAGATAGTGGAAAATGTTTACACTGTTGATAGAGCAAATATTTAAAAGAAACAATTGTAGTAAGAATTTATCACTATCAACATTTTAGCTGTGGTAAGAAGCCTAACTGACATACCAAAGTATAAAAACTGATGCTTTCCTAAACATACACAAGTGACTTACCATTGTGTTGGACACACCAGTGACGTCCTTGATGTGTCTAAGTGACTTACCATTATGTCAGACACACCAGTGGTATCCTTGATGTGTCTAAGTGACTTACCATTGTGTCAGACACACCAGTGGCATCCTTGATGTGTCTAAGTGACTCACCTTTGTGTCAGGCACACCAGTGGCATCCTTGATGTGTCTAAAAGACTTACCATTGTGTCAGACACATCAGAGGCGTCCTTGATGTGTCTTAGTGACTTACCATTGTGTCGGACACACCAGTGGTATCCTTGATGTGTCTTAGTGACTTACCATTGTGTCAGACACACCAGTGGCATCCTTGATGTGTCTAAGTGACTTACCATTGTGTTGGACACACCAGTGACGTCCTTGATGTGTCTAAGTGACTTACCATTGTGTCAGACACACCAGAGGCGTCCTTGACGTGTCTTAGTAACTTACCATTGTGTCGAACACACCAGTGGCATCCTTGATGTGTCTTAGTGACTTACCATTGTGTCGGACACACCAGAGGCATCCTTGATGTGTCTTAGTAACTTACCATTGTGTCAGACACACCAGTGGTATCCTTGATGTGTCTAAGTGACTTACCATTGTGTCAGACACATCAGTGGCATCCTTGATGTGTCTAAGTGACTTACCATTGTGTCGGACACACCAGTGGTATCCTTGATGTGTCTAAGTGACTCACCTTTGTGTCAGGCACACCAGAGGCGTCCTTGATGTGTCTAAGTGACTTACCATTGTGTCAGACACACCAGAGGTATCCTTGATGTGTCTAAGTGACTTACCATTGTGTCAGACACACCAGAGGTGTCCTTGATGTGTCTAAGTGACTTACCATTGTGTCAGACACACCAGAGGCGTCCTTGATGTGTCTAAGTGACTTACCATTGTGTCAGATACACCAGTGGCATCCTTAATTTGTCGGAAGGCTTCCTCATATGATGTGATTTTCTGTTGCTGTTCTTCTCCCTGTAAGGCCTGCTTCTCTTGTGGGTTGATGTCATCAGCCTGAATGGACCCCCTCTGGGCCTGTAACACAATGTATTGGTTCATAACAGACTTATACACATTTAGCCCACTTTGAACAACTTATTTTTTGCCAGATAGAAATTTTGCGGGAGATTTTGAACGCGAATTCAAATATTGCGCAAATGATTTCATACGCGTATGTGCATATAAATGCAAGATTTTCAGTTATAGCTTTTGATCACGAATTTATGTATTCGCAAATGTTGAAAATAAGGCAGAAGCAGAATACTGTATTTGCGAAAATGAAGTAGTTTATAGTTACAATATATAAGTCATCTGTGCAAAAATCATTCTGATCCAATGTAGGAATTGTATCCATGTTTTTGAAAGTGGTCAATTTTACGGAAAAATAACTTTTCCGAAAACCATAATGACATTTGAAATAAATAGACAACAAATTCAATTATCCTTGTTCATGCAGCAATGAGAAATCAATGAAGTTCAACTGAAATGTATAGAATAAAACGTACAATTCTTCGCTCAATCCTCTCATGTTGAATCTTCTTATCCTCTGCTTCCTTCTTCATTTTTTGTAATTCTATCTCTCGCTGTTTCCTCTCGGTGTACACCACCTTCTCGTTCTTGGCCAATTCTGCTTGAGCAGCCTCTTTTGAAATCTGGGCATCATCATGCATGGCTTTGAGTTCCTTGAGCTCACTTCGTGTGCTGCGGATCTCTGCTTCCATGGCGTCAAGAATACAGGGAAATTTCTCTGCTTCCTGTATAGTAATTTGAATTTTTTTAAATACATTTTTTCATTTCATTGATATAAAATAATGATTTACACGAATATTCAAGAATACACAACTAGAAATAATTGTGAAAGTGTGGTTTAACTTTTTTATCTGTTGATCAAAGCTATTCTAAGTAGCGTATCGACCCTATAAGTGCCCCCTCTCTTTTTAGGCACTTACATTGAAATTAATGCAGATTGAAAATATGAATTTTAATGCCGGTAATGATAATTTTATGAAAGGCTATTTCCAGTTTGGTTCCTATAAGCACCCCCTTATTTTATTTGTGTCAAGAATTCTGGGGACCAATATGGTATCTCCATGTAATGAGATTGGATGTCATGAAGTTGGTTCCCTTGTTACCAAAAAAAACTTCAAACTAAAAAGAGCGTTACAGGTAACTAAAAATGTCTGTATGCCATAAAATTAAAGGACGGTACAAACATTGGAAACACTACATTCCCCCAAGGTCACATGAATAACCTACCACTTCGAGTTTCTTCTTAATATCCTCATAAATTCGTTTCAGATGCATTGCTTCATCAATTTTTAGGCTCGTCTTATCATAGCTGTTCTCCAAGTATCGCATGGTCTAAAAAAATACAAGATATACATTAGGAAGAGAATCCCACAAGGAGCCTGAAAAAGAATTCAAATTTACCTGATACATAATTTTCATTTGAAAATTAAATGATATACCAACAGTGTCATTACTCCACACTGAATTAATTTACAAAATTAAACATTTTAATTGGTATTCCTATAATTAATATTGGTCCACAAATTTTCTAGTAATGCTCAAAAATTAAAATACATCTGTAAATTAAAGTCAAACTTGTCCATAAATACCACCCAAGGGACAGAGGAAAAATGGTCTTTAAAGCCAGATTTTATACAAAGGTTGAATTGTGTTGAATTTAGTCATTTGGGACTTTAGAAAAGTGGTTTATCATAGGTCTTATTAAGCAGGTGGTTGTTGTACAGAGGTAATTGATGTAGGTTTAAATTATTACATTGCTACACTTTTCTTTTGAATACAGATCAAGTTTACAGCTGTCTTGTTTTACCTGAGCATCAGCAGATTCTCCTTTGTCGGTAGCCACAGCCTCCGAACTGTCCTGTACCATCTGTTCATATTTTGTCTGCAACATCTCTAATCTCTTTTGTTTGGAAGCTGTTTGATGCCTCAGGCTGTTGAGACGCTTTACAGTGTCACATACTTTGTGGTCCATTATTGTGATGGCTTGCTACAACACAAAAGGAAACTGATAAACAAATGTTGGGAATACAAGAATGATGGAATTACAAGAATTATGAAGAGATATCTTAAAAAAAAAATAGAAAGTGCTATACAAAAATATAATAAGCCAAATTTGGAAACTGACAAGTATTCAGATGGAATAAGATGGCATTTTAAGATTTATGAAATAAAAGAGATTTCTCAAAGAATTAGAAAATCTTAATCTGAATGTCAGGCTTTGTAACAAGGGATGGAATTGATTCTTACAAAGTCTACTTCTGATATTTGTATATCAGAAAACACCAGTAACTAAAACTTTCTACTTACTCTTCCTGTCTTATTCTTCATGGCAGCTTTTTCTACGGGACGATCTCCAAACGCTTTGTCAATGACATGATAGTCTTGCTGTAAATGAAAAAAGAATTCATTTTAAAAATATCTTTCATCAGTCCTTGACAATTTACACAAACAAAAAAAATTAACAGAAATCTTAATCAGACATTTTTATGGAGATCTAATTAGTTATAACTTACGGACAAAGAGTCGCTCAGCTTCTTCCTCACAGCCTTGTTTTCATTACGAAGAGTTAAAATGTTCTCTCTGTTCTTTTTCATTGCATACTGAGAGGTTTCATAGTAGGCCTTTCGATCACCCTCTGGAAACATAAAATATGATTAACTCAAATCTATATTAATCGCTCTCTGTAGCCTCCAAAGGCAATTTTTGCAGGTATATGATTGGTCAGATTTTTTTTCTGAGGTGACTTCAATTTTACTATGAGATACAGTAGGCCTATATCCCAGGGTGGAAATAACGACATTGATAGTAACCCCTGGAGTATCGAGGACGGTGTAGGAAGTAAAACCATGAGGTTATGTATTAAATTTTGTAATAATTTTATTATATTAATGCTGTCAAATAATATGCATGTTTGGTAGACAAACTAAGTTGCCATCCTGAAAGACGTTCGATGCGATTCAAATGTTCAGCTCAACTGTTGTCGACAGTCCACTTTTTTACATGCAGTTGTAATAAAATTAGTGAATTAATTGTAGTGTCACCGAACAAACACCACTTATGAATATCTTGTTAATTGAAAAAAAACACTTTCGATGAGGTTGCAGTAACGTTATTGTTAGTATTTAAATGCGCCTAATGATTAGTTTTCACAATTATTTGCATCGTCCAACTGCATGTCTTGTTGCGGTCGCTGCTAAGAAAGAATCTTACCAAGGAGGGCGATCTTAGCCTTCAGTTCCTCTATTTGTTCCGTCATAGGACGCTGCATCGTCGATGTGACGGGCATTTTCGGAGATTTCTCTGTATATCAACAGAAAAGAGAACTCCTTACGACCACTGCAAAATAAAGTGTTTTGACGTATCCAAGGTGCCCTCACTTATGCGCATGCCCAACAAGGGAGGCAACTCTTCTTAATCCACATATCTACTCAAGTATGTCGATCAAATCTCAGTAGGCCTAGGGGCAGAATTTTTTTTTCAATTTTAAATTTCTACTTTTTAAAAAAAATATATATTGGAAATAGATGAAACATAAAATAATTTACATTGACATATTGACAATAGTATTTACCCAATATACTGCAATCACATTATTGTATAATACAATGGAGAAGCCATAAAAATTTTAAAAAAACCTTATTTTGTTAATATCAATTATAAACTTGTTTCATGTAAACTATGTGATAACATGAACACTAATAATTCTTTTTCCTTGTTTTGAAATTATTTGAATTCAGTTTTATTTCAAATATTTTCAGGATTATTTTGTAATTTATAATATATGTATAAATATGTTTGTTGTCTTTTTGGCAATAAACAATAATGTGACTTTAAATAATTTGAAAAGAAAATCTTCGTAACAAGTTTTTGCAATTTTGTCTTATTCTAAATTTAACATTTGCCAAGCATGTCATATACATGTACAAACACAGAGACTTCTACAGCAAGATTTTTCAAGAAGACTTTCATAAGATATCAATATGTATCTGCCCCTGCATTCATGTATCTAAAACACCCTGGTAGAACTTGAGAAGTTCAAAAGGTGTTTTCAAGATGGCAGCTGTGGTGGCCATCTTGGATTTTGGATCAACCTGATTAATAACAAAACTTTTTTAGGACCATTTCAAGATCATTTCTCCCTTCAAATCATCACTTTTTGTTGCACAGATAAACAAAAAATACATTCAGGTCTTATTAAATGATCTTTATTGTGAACACTTTAAAAGTTTAATGCAGAAACAATTTCTCCTTATTTGTGATAATAAACTTAACATTATTGTGAAGTAAATAACAAAGCATTATATTATACAATACACGTAAAATTTATCGACACTATATATACATGTATTTTACATCAGTTCTGTATGGCAATTGTTCAAATACCAGCTGTGTGTAGATCTTAGCCAGTAGCAGGAATGTTATGGGGGCTTATCACAGGCACCTGACACAAATTTCTGCCCAGCAGTATTATGTATATACTGTTGGTTAGAAATTCTATCGTCCCAGGTCCCCGTGCATCTTATAGTATTGCCATGTGTTTATCTGTGGGCTTAAAGTACAGTTTGGTAACAGTTTGTTTATTTGTGACAGAAGTCAAATTAAGTAAAAAAAGGATTTTGAGAGAGTTAACTGTTGTATTTAATTGTCAAAAGGCACTTTTGATTTAATAGCAACACTAACAAATTCATCAATGCAAAAATAACTACCAGCAGTCAGTTAATTTTGTAGATTATCCTTATACACAAGTCAAAACTTTAAAAGAAGCTAGCTACACCATTGACAAATGTTTTTTTTTTCTCTATCAAAAACAGTAGCAGACGAATTGGTATACTTTACATCATTACCACCATTGCAAATTTTGAGCTTCTTATCTTACTTCAAGATAAAAATATTAAAAACAATCAATTAGGTCCTGAAAAAGTCCAAGGCACTATGCCCTATATGGGGTGAAGTACATTCACAAAAAGCAAAATAAATTATTCTATATTATTTTTTGTGTTTATAAGACGTATATTTACATGAGTAAAAACCAATGATTGTTCCAATAATGAGTATCATTTATGCTCTGTCAGCAGTGAAGTATGCTTAAGAATTAGAACAGAATACATTGTATGTAAATGACATATATCATGTTTTTACCGTATGTGTCTTCAACCCCTGCATATCTATTGATAAAACTGAAGTTCTAAGCAAGAGTCTAACTACATGTATTTTAAGTTTACTTGTGTGTTACAAGACTTTCTAGGGACTAGCTGACATGTATAGGCGGAGAGAAAACAGTTACTATCATACTTGTGCCTTAAGAATAAGAGGTTGGTCATCAACATAGTACTTTGTAAATTTGATTAAAAACCAACATTCTAATTAAGTGTTTCTGACAAAAATGTTTTGCATTGACCTTATATTGACCTTACATTGACCTTACAATGAACTTACAGTAATAAAGCTCCAACCAGACCCAGATCTTTTGTATATAGCTACAAGCTGTGCAGTGAAAATCAATGAGGAATGAAGTATAACAGGACCAGAGTAGTGTGTCACCAGCTAGAAGGTGACTAGGCCGCTAAACCTGCCTATATTACTAGCCTTTTTTTTTTTTTTTTTTTTTTTAATTTCTGCCTAATACATATGCAAAAAAAACAACAAAACATATATATAAATAAAAAAGCCTAATAATGTAGACATGTTTAGCAGACTGGAAGGCAACCATATGTACAATTAAAACCTGCTACAGAAGCAACTTGACTCCAATGATTTTTTTATAATAATGTTTGTCATAACTAAACACAAAAATCCTCTGGAAACACGGGAATCTCGTATTACAACCTTCACCTGAGAATCATGATATTCATATACATCCTAGATAGCTAATTTTTTTGAAAATATTTTTGCAATTTGGTGAAAGTCAATAAAAGATAATGATATATACAATTAATGTAGCTGGTAGTGTGTCAAAGCATGAATCATAACCTAGCACTGTATATGTGTATCCATCTACATTTATCTATATATTCAAATAATTTTACCTCAGCTATACATTGATAAACCGACTCTGACCCCAAGCTTAAGTAAGGCTATAAGCCAGTATTTTTACGATGACATCAGCGTAATGAGACTATATGAGTGAGTTTAAGTAAATAACATTATAAGCCAGTATTTTTTACGATGACATCATACAGATGCCCACATGATGTATATCTGTGGCAAGCTATTAAAGTACCAGTAATAATGAGTATATAACGCCAGGTATTGTTCAACTATAATGAAGAGATTTGTACGTATGTAGGATGATGTTTCTATCGATGCATGTATACCATATCCGTGCATATGGACAATGTAAAAAGGAAATTGATCCATACATATATATATACAGTATTACCTGGATAGAAACATGTATACCAATATATTAAGCCAAATGCACACATACTTAAGGTATGTCCTAACAAGAGGCCCATGGGCCTTAACGGTCACCTGAGTTAGAATATATAATGAAACAAATAATGAAACAAATTAAAGACATATAAACACTATATGCTGGGCATTGAAGTTGGTCAGTGATTTATAAATTTGACTTTTAAGACTATGAAGAGTATTTGCTTCCATCAAACCTGTGAACTTTCATCTATAAAGTGTATTTGATTATACCATTTCCAGAATTTTAAAAGAACATTTTTGAAGTTTTAGCCTATTTGACCTTTTTTGGCCCCGCCCCTCTGCCCCCAGGGGGTCTGCCTAGACTAATATGGATATGATATTAAAATGCTATCTCAGGCTAATAATTCTAACCAAGTTTGACTCGTTTCCAATGAAAATTGAGCAAACAATGTTCATAAATGTGTTTTCCCTATATAAACTATAGTAAACTTGACCCTCTCCCCAGTGGGAAACGTGAGACCCCAGGGTCATATAATTCACAATTTTTGTAAAGGACCTTAAGACCTTTCTATTTATGAAAAGTATTTGATTCTACCATTTCCAGAATTTCAGAAGAAGATTTTTGAAGTTTTTTAGGGACCATATAATTCACAATTTTGATTGGCCTTATGCCTTAAAAGGTTTGTGCAAAATTTCTTTGAAATTGCTTCAGCAGTTTTGGAGAAGAAGTCGAAAATGTGAATTGTTTACGGACATACGACGGACGACGACGGACAAAAGGCGATTAGAATAGGTCACTTGAGACTTTGTCTCAGGTGACCTAAAAAGATACAAGGTATAAGGCCCTTATGTATAAATATGGTTAGAAAATCATATAATCAAAACACTTTAGTTGAATAAAGAAAAAAATATTTTGAAGGAATTTTAACTTTGATGTATAAATTTTTAACTATTTCAAACGTGTGCATAAATTAGATCTATATAATACTCTGAAATTGATTTCTTATACCATATTGTTTACACTGACAAACAACAAAGTTACTGCCAGTATTGTGGCAAACCTTAAATTGGAATGTGCATCAATCCTTCAGAAATAAATAAATATCTGCACCTCCAACTTCCTTATTTTTGAATACATTGGGTACTGTATATAGCAGGGACAGTGCTATCAGATGAAGGAAAGAGTAAATTATACCTGTAAATATATACACCAGGAAGTTAATAGTGGATACAGTCAAAGTTACACAATTCAGTAATCAGGAGGAAGAACTATTGTAACAATGTGTGAGTTTAGACAATGAGAAACCTATAATATGCATCATTGCCTATCAGAAGTTTCACAATCTTGTGTATTACTAGACTAGAGGAAGAACCAGAGCCTTAAAACCATAAAAATATCAACGCAAAATTGTCCCATTTTTTGCCCTGCCTTTTGGCTACATGTACTTTTACTAGTAAATGTGTTTTTCTCCTATTGAAAACAACAAAATATATGTGTCCCTGGTAGAAACATTCTGTTTTCACAAATAAATGTACAAGTACCTGGTATATCTCCTGTTGTAAAGCCAATTTACCATACATATTTGTATGAACCACACATTGTACATTTAGTGTATCTCACATACGTGATTGTAGACCATCATACATTGACTTAGACAACATAGGGTGTTTAAACAATTGAAAATGAAGGGATGTTTATTAGAACCAAGTTTGGGCTAACATTTCACAAAATTATTGCACAGAGTAAGCCATTAATCCATTACAAAATAAATCAAATAGAGAAATCTACACCGTTTTCATAGTTTCGCCTATAAGGGCCACATAAGTGGAATTTATTCCTCAAAAGTAGAGAGGGGCGCTTATTGGAAGAGGGGGCGCTTATTGGGTCGAATATGGTAATTAATATCTGAGTACACTTATAAACAGTCACCGACCCAACATTAATACCCTTAGACATATCACAGCACTGGAATATCATGTTACAGTATACTTAAAGATGCTCCACCGCCAGCAGAGCATAAATGACATTTATCATTTGAACAATAATTGGTGTTCAATCGTATATATTGATGTCTAATTAAAACAAAAATTATAATAAAATAATTTATTTTGCCTTTGGTGCATGCGCAATCAGTATTTCATTCCATATAGGGTATAGTGACACGGAATTTTTTAGGGATGCAATTAATTATATTTTTATATTTTTAACTTAAAGTAAAATTAGAAGCTCAAATGTTTCATTGGTGGTAATGGTGTAAAGTAAGTAACTTTTGTAACTGAAGAAAAATACTAAATCGTTTGCTCATGTTTTTGATAGTGAAAAAATACCATTTGTCAGCAGTGGAGCATCTTTAATGGTAGACATCAAAACTTTGACAGAAATATTTGGTTTCCTAGCCTTTAAAAACAAATACTGATTATGTACAATATATAGGCCCTAAACAGGTAAGTAAATACATAAAAATGAGATGGTGTACAACATTAATGATAAAAGTCGTAGTTTACTAAAAATATCAGTTACACAAAATGAAACAATATATTATTGTTATATTATTACTTTTTGTTTTTCTTACTGTAAACAAACTTATTTTTGAATACGATTCAATTTTGAATATGATTCAATTTTGCATATTTTGCCGACAATACAAATTCCCGAAAAATAATTTCTGCAACAGAGTGCCAATTTCAAGTAAGAATTTTTTTTATGTTAATAAATGAGTACATATGTAGTGTAAACAGTGAACTGTAAAATTTAAATGTCACAAAAACATTGTTACGAATGAAAATGTAAAGTCACCACGAACAATGAGTTCGTATACAGTATATGATAAGGTTTTTTTTTTATACTTGAATTTTGAAAGATAAATAATGCCAATAACAATATGTTAATAATTAAAAATCTACTTTCACATTGTGTTATGTGCAATACTTGAAATCTAAATGGGAAAGAATTTTTAGTAATCATATAATTTGTTTATTGGTAATAAAGGAAATATTTGTCACAAAGTGAAACTGAGAGTTGCTTGATAAATAATTATAGTGAAAGTTGTGTTGTGACATTTCAAAACATGATCAACATAAATGTAGTTACATTTCTTTTTCTAATTTTGGTGTAAAATAATTGATTGTTTTTATACATCACCGGCCACTGTGTATAGAAACATGTTGTGAGGCACTAAATTATAACCACAGATTGTGACCGGTACTTTTGTATGATCAGGGTCACAGGGACCTGGCACAGATTGTGACCGGTACTTTTGTATGATCAGGGTCACAGGGACCTGGCATAGATTGTGACCGGTACTTTTGTATGATCAGGGTCACAGGGACCTGGCAGAGATTGTGACCAGTACTTTTGTATGATCAGGGTCACAGGGACCTGGCACAGATTGTGACCACAACTTTTGTATGATCAAGGTTCCCAGTCGATATAAATAATTGATAACACAAAATTACCCTGATATCAACCAATCCACTTTAATTCAACTTGTTTTCCCTTTAAAAATCTCTAATAGGAATTCCCATTCATAGCCTAGATCTACACTTCCTTGTAATATTATTTTACACATAATCAAAATTAAAAAGGTCATGTGTGTTCATGCATTCATTTATAATTCACATCGCAAGTGTATAAGTCATAAAACTGGTAAACATCAAACATGATCAGGAATCACGTAAAAGCTGGTAAAAAATTTAACATATTCTATATGCTAATTTTCCCAATAGAAAGTCTACAAAATCACATCTAAAACACTACTAAAAATTCTACCTATAGTCTACAAAACAAATTAAAAAGGTCTATTTATAGTCTAGCTTGACTGCTAAAAAATGGAATGTTTGTGAATCGTTAATTACTAGTATATCAACAAGTGCACTGTTCCATGAACAAATTATTACCAAAATAAATATAAGCGGGTAACAAAAAATGTTAACAGGGAAAGACTTTTTCTGTGTATCCATCTATAAAATCAGTTACAACTTAACTGCAGGTATAATAATTAATCTCTAAATTAAAATCTAAAACTAATATTTTGTTGCTCCCACAATACCTTATACTACATACAATAATGCACTGATATTTGAATTTTAATGAACTTAAAATCAAACAGGAAAATTCAATCTTCTTTCGAGTCTAGTAACTCATTCAATCCTCAAGATTCATTTAGATTCTTCTAAATCAAAGACTAGACCAGTCCATTATGAAATTTCAGGGTGGAATTACACACTGAAAATAAATAATTCTTTGCCAATTTTCTTTAGAGAATACACTGACAAATTTACTCTCCTTCCTCCTTTTTTCTAAGCTTTTGCCCCAAAATACAAAATTTCATATAAAACCCAAGCATAGAGATCTGAGAATGAATCACAGTTTGTATAATTATGGATCCACCAGAGTGCCCGTAGACCATTTTTAGATCTTTCAGGAGTCTAGATCAAAAACTGGTAAAACTCATACTCTGCATAGTACTATATATGTATAGCACTGTGTAGAGTATGATTTTTACGACCATTTAAAAATAGTCTTTGGGCACTCTGGTGGGTCCATAATTGTATAAACTGCACTAATTCTTAGATCCCTGTGAACCCAAGCTTAAGTGTCCCATTGTCACCCTACCGAACATACCAGGTACTCTCGATGCTATAGTCTCACTAAGTTTGCTACAAAAGAAGAAACCACAGCAGCCTGACTTAGCTAAACTCACCTCACTCCCCTCCCCACATACACACATGGCTGATGCCTTGCCAAGTGATCTAAATAGGAAATGATTACTGTATCCAGACGAGGAAAACAAACGAGGTTCAATAATCAGAAAGGAATTCCATTAAGTTTTAATTTTTCTATGAAGTAATTTGATCAGTACTTCTGAAAGATTCCTAAAATATTATAGATACCAGATTTTCCTTTAAATTTTTTAGCAATTATATATATAAAAGGAGTGGGGAATACGATGCTCTTCTATATTACATAGCAGGGCTAGTGCTACTCCAACAATGGTAGAGGTTAAGTGTGACAAGACACTTTTGAAACATTACATTCCTTTTAATTTCCCATGGCAAAAAAAGGGTCCGTAGGTCAGGAGGATTTTTTTTCCACTCTAAAAGGTAGGAAGGTGGCATCACATTTTATAGGAGTAGGAAGGTGGCATCGCATGTTATAGGGGTAGGAAGGTGGCATCACATTTTATAGGAGTAGGAAGGTGGCATCACATGTTATAGGGGTAGGAAGGTGGCATCGCATGTTATAGGGGTAGGAAGGTGGCATCGCATGTTATAGGGGTAGGAAGGTGGCATCACATGTTATAGGGGTAGGAAGGTGGCATCACATTTTATAGGAGTAGAAAGGTGGCGTCACATGTGATAGGAGTAGAAAGGTGGCGTCACATGTGATAGGAGTAGGAAGGTGGCATCACATGTTATAGGAGTAGAAAGGTGGCGTCACATGTGATAGGAGTAGGAAGGTGGCTCACAAGTGATAGGAGTAGGAAGGTGGCATCACATGTGATAGGAGTAGGAAGATAGGAGTAGGAAGGTGGCATCACATTTTATAGGAGTAGGAAGGTGGCGTCACATGTGATAGGAGTAGGAAGGAGCATAAGGATAAAATGCCCTCAACACAACAACCTTTCTGTTTTTGTGTAAATGATTTTATGGTAAGTGTATCACAGATTAACATTTCTTCTATATAATGATCACGTTGTAACTTGTGACATTACACAACATGATTATGGGACCAAAAAAATTCCAGGTCCAAACTTAAAATCTGTACTAAACAAAACTTACCAATTTACTAGTAAAAGCTACATTAAAAAGCAGGCTTCAATTGAACCTAAAAATCTTTCAAACACACATATATATAATAATCACTAAAAGTAAGGCAAGCATATATACTAGTATAATATGTACCTGGTACATACAATAATGTAATAGTGTAACTGAATACAAGTGTCTCTATAGATGCCAAGCTAGTAACACCTGGGATAAGGTCTCCGTAAAATTTTCTTAACAATTGGAGACACAATTCTAGTTCTCAATTCTCACCCAATGAAATAAGGGGAAGTAACTCATAAATCCAGTCATCGAATGATCTGGTTCTTCTCACAAATCTAGATTTCTCATCTGATGACACAATCACTTAAAACTCCAACAGCAGATGACACTAAATAATCTTATATACAACCCTCCCCATGATACAAGGGGGAGGTAATCCCATGTCACAAGGGAAAAAATCCCATGCCACAAGGGGAGATAATCCCATGCCATCAATCAAATTCTTCTCTAGATAACATTAGGGGAATCATCACAGATCCAGTTCTCTGCTGCTCCTTGACTGATCCAGAACATGCCTATCAAACAGGTATTGGAAAGCGATGTGGAAGTTCATCAGAGCACAGTCGTGTTCACTTCCGTTCATAAATGGAGGCATCAAATCCAGGACCATGTTCAAATGAGCATAGAGTTTTGGGAATATTTCCTTTTCCAACTTGGTCAGCATGACGATGATTACTGTCAGCATGTCGTCAGCACATGGCTGGTAAACACAGCCAGGGGCAGAAGAATCTACCTTTAACTTTGATACCTCCTTGGCCACTAACTTGAATGCTTTTGTGATGTTTTTCATTTTCAGGTTAATAGGAGCTACTTTTATCACCTCCTCAATGTTGCTGCTGAATCTTCTTATAGACTCCTCTGATGAAAGGCTTTGCATTCCATCAATAGAAGGGAATGAATCAGTCAGCATTGCGCAAGCTCCAGCACCTTCCGTCATTTTTGGGACTTCCTCGTAAGTTGGAAGCTGTAAACGAGAGTCCTCCATTGCTGAGGCCTCCTGATAAGTTGGAGGCTCTATATCGTTCATTCCTGGCAGTGAGAATATCTCACTTTCAGTGTCGTCCTCGTCATTCTCATGAAATGGAAAGCCATTGATGTCTTCCATATCCTCCAATTCATTATTGGCATACATGTAAAGTTTATCGATGGACATTGCTTCCAGTGTGCTTGATAAATCTTTGATCTTATCCTGTCTGCTTTTCCCTCTTTTACCATGATTCCTCAGTACTACAGTGTTTGTATTGTCCAACGGTAACTTTACTTGGGTATTCTCCCAGTCCTCTGGCTCGCTGATAATAGCTAGCCAGGGATCATCAATGCCCAATTCATTCATAGAAACTCCTACAAGCTTCTCAGCCAAGTTTGTGGATTTTTTACTGAATCTGTTTTCATACAATTTATTCAGTCTGACATAAAGTCTTTCATATAGATGTGATTCATAGCAAAGCCAAACATTTTTGTAAGTGTCTTTATTGTTTTTCAGCCTTGTTTTCAAATTTTCTCTCAAATCTTCCTGCCGAAGGATGTAAATTATGCGTTTACACATTTCATCCATGTGCCTTTTGATTTCTGATTTAACAGAGTCCATGAGTGAGTGAAGCGGTAAAGTGTTTGGGTGATAGACTTTTAGTTCTTTGTCAGTCACACATTTTGGCTTGGCAAGTTGGCAGGTTGTCACTTTGTCATTATTTGAATTTATATCAGCAACGTTTTCTGTACTTGTACAAATATTCACAAATCCATCCAATTCACATTCTTGATCTTGGACTTCTTCCGATACATGGGAAAGGAAATCAGCTTCGGCCATTGATCCATCAATTTTCTGTAAAAGATTCTCACAGAAGTGATGATACTGTCTGTGTATCTCGCCACTGTTGACAACAGATGATACTCTTTCCCCGAGGGTAGTCCATTCCTTTGGTTTAGTACTTAGGATTCCAACATCAGTTGAACTTCCAGCTCCATCATAGAGTGACTGCCACCCTAAGGAATGCCCCACTGTATCTAGTTCTCCTAATGCTAGGCAAATAGCTTCTCTAACAGACGCAATTTTTACCTTCCTGAGAATCAGTTTATGCATGTTTTCCTTTTCACTTCGAAGCCTGACTGTAATCTCCAAGTAAATCTCATGAAAAACTTTCACACTCACTTTCCTTGATCTTCTTTTCTTGGAGGCTGGGTCCTGTTGACGAACAACTACATTCTTTATATTTTCACGAATCATTTGCATTTCTGTAAGGACCTCGTGTACTTTATCTCTCTCTTTGCGGGCTCTATCTAGCTGCTCTTTTCCATTGCTACATTGAAAGTCCCTCAACTCATTGACTTGTGTTTGACATTTTTGGATTTGTTCAGCTTGTTGTTGAATATCCTTTTCCAAATGAAAGAGAAATGATTTTAAGAAATCAGCACTGCATTCCCTGATGTAACTTTCTCTTTCAAATTTTGGATCTTTGAGAAAACTATCCCGCTGTTTACGTAATGAACACTCAGTTAAGGAAATAGCTTTGTCTTTTTGAAGAATTTCAGTTTCCACATTTTTTAGACAAGCTTCAATACACTGGAGAGCTGTTCTTAGAGATGGTGAATCTTCCAGATTCAAATTGATAGAGGGTAGAATGTAACAGTGAACTAGACGGAGAATCTCCTGGTTAAATCTTGATGGTGGATGGTCATCAACTTCTGGTTCAACACTTACACATACAGAAGCACCAGCTGGTAATACTTGTTGATTTTCAAAGAACACTCTCGCAGAATGAAATAGATCATCCACTTCTGAATCAAATTCCATACACTGACTGCTCCCTGCACTATCTTGAAGTCCAATAATTTCTAGTTGTTTATCAGACGACAGTGACGCCCGTTCCTCTGGCGACAACGGGCAAACATCGTCGTTTGTTTTTATCCATCGTAGGACTTTGAAATCACAATCGACTAAAACAGAGTCCACTATCAAGGTTTTAAACCAAATTCCGGGTTCAATAAATTTTAAGTCCCCTCCAACTCTACCGACCATCGGTAGATAGCCATCATGTAGATTCACATCTGGAACTACAAGTGTTTCACCATTATACTTGAAATAGATGTACATTTTGGAAGGAACGTTAATCCCATCACATTATTAACGGGCGACTGAGTCACAACAGCGCAACTGGTCACCTCGGGGGAAGTCACGTATGTTGTTGATCGAAATAGAAAGTAGAGATATGTCGCTTGAGATCTTATAAATAAAATTATTTGTATCAAATTAGGAATAGATATTAGGCCAATATCTCTATATTAACACGGGCTGCAGTGTTAGTTTTATTTGATAAATGTTTTAAGATTTTATATCTATATGTTAGGCATTTTTGTCACCTATGAGCTTAATTTTCATGTGCTTAAGCGGCACACACTGGATAGAAGTCGGACTATTATTTCTAAACCTAAGCCCATGTTCTAATCACAACCGAAGCCACAGTCTCCCGCTTTCGAAGATAAGGTGAAGTTCGAGATTTGTTGCAATGACTTAAGGGCGTACTATCAGTATATATGACATAAAATAAGTAACACAGAAATCTTACCAGAACCCGAAATGACTAAAGGCAGCATCACTAGGCTATCGATTTAGTCGCTCTTTGTTTTGCTTCGTGATAATGAAAGTCAGTGTAGAAACTAGAAAATAATTCTTTCACATTTCAAATATTTATTCTTGAGCCATAAATGTTTTTTTTCTCTCTGATTTGCGTCCCGCGTGTTGCAATCGGAAACATTTATTTAAGAAGTGGGCCATTGATCCATACTTCTACGTATTGTACAATAAGGGAAAGTAATACTTCCTTCTATACAAAAACAAAACTACATGTATTCTCTTAATTTGATCCATATAATGGGATTGGACTGAGTCAAATATCAGTGATCGGGTAGCTCAATCGGTGGTGTTCTAGGTTCGAATCTCGGTCTGGCTGCTACTTTTTGTAACAGGAGAGGAGAAATTGTAGTGGCCAGACTGGGATTCGAACCAAGGACCCTCTGAACACTTGCCGAGTTCTCTACCGACTGAGCTACCTGGTCACCTGTGGTTGACCCAGTCCAATCCCGCTACACTCCTCCCTCCTTTCTCGAAGTCTTCGTCCTCGAAGACATAGAGACCCGGGGTTCGAACCCGAGACCCTTCGAACACTAGCCGAGTGCTCTACCGACTGAGCTACCTGGTCACCTATGGTTGACCCAGTCCAATCCTGCTACACTCCTCCCTCCTTTCACGAAGTCTTCGTCCTCGAAGACATAGAGACCCTTCCAAACACCACCACTGTGGGTTAATTTAGTTTGGCGCCAATTCTGTAACAGGAGAGGAGAAAATGTAGCAACCAGTCTGGGATTTGAGCCCGGGACCCTCCGAGTGCTCTACCGACTGAGCTATCTGGTCACCGATGATCAACCCAGTCCAATCCCGCTACAATGGTATTAGGGTCTCGTTTGTCTATGAGGGCGAAAACTTTGAAAAGGAGGGAGGAGTGTATAGCGGAACTGGACTGGATCGATTATCAGTGACCAGGTAGCTAAATTAGTAGAGCATCTGGCTAATGTTGGTCCAAGATTTTCAATCATGGTCTGGCTCCTACTAGTGCCTATATATATATATTTTCTTTTTTTCCTGTTACACTTTGCAATGAAATGAAGTGTTTTGGAGGACAATCTAAATAACCTGTTACAATTTGAACACCTAAAAAGTTTAAGTTCTTTAGAAAATTTTGTGCTTATATATTCCCGGAAAATTCCTGTGTGTGTTATTTCACCCTCAGCAAGTTAGCTGGTAGATATAAGGTTCAGAAAATTAAAAAAGGATGCAAAACAGAAAATAACACAAATAAGGTCATATTAAAGTCTACGTCTTTCTCTCTATTGGTCAACTTATATACTCATAAAAAATCCCATATATGTACAATGTAGCACAGGACTTAAAAAAATAAAATGTGTTGTACAATTATTTTTTTGTGTATATAAATTAATTTATTATGATTGTTAATTATATATGTAGGGTTTTAATTTGAACCCTAAATATAAGATTTTCAAGTATGGAACAACTGTGTTAAACATGGATGTTATATCAGCTGCTACTAATATAACATACATGTATATGCAAATTAGTACTACCGGGCCCAGCTGTTCACAATGTGATTAGGCTTATCACAATTTAACAACATTTTCAAATTAAGATAAAATCATTTCTAGTTGTTCAAATTTTACCAAATTTTATAAGGTTCTTAAGAACTCCATTCTTTACTTTACTGATTTTAGTGCAGATATAATCATGAACATTGCAGCTAATTAGACCTGAAATTTTCACTAATCATGTGATAAAGCTAATCATCCTTTGACCTACATGACTGCCTATTATCTCACTGACTACTTCTGTGTTCTGTCAGTGTAAAAAATACCTGTATGTGATAAGATTTATTAGCTATCATTTAGCTTGATTCCACTGTTGATCATGATATTGATGGCATTTCATTATGTACACTATTTCTTTGTTTTGAAGGTGAGGCCAATTTAGTGTGAAGACACAAAAAAATACCATGATATCAACATACCAGAGTGAGATGTTATATCTAAATATCACATCTCAGTGATTGTTACCAACCTCAGCCATCTGCAAGAATTGATAACATCACGATCGATCTGTCAAAATTCAACAGACAACAAAAGAGTGATTTATTGTGAGAGACTATAAGGAATGGCCGACAATAGAGAAGATGATGAACTCAGTATACCAAGAGCAGCTCTAAATAAGATGATAAAAGAACTCATACCAAATATACGTGTAGCAAATGATGCAAGGGAGTTAATCCTCAACTGCTGTACAGAGTTTATCCACCTGGTATCATCAGAGGCAAACGACATATGTAATAAGCAACAAAAGAAGACAATATCGCCAGAACACGTATTAGCAGGTAGGATTAGGCTATTTACTTCTTTCAATTTGGTAAAATCAAATAATTTCATGAGTAAAATATAAAAATGTAACTACCATTTCCACATTTTTAGGACATTATTGAAATAACAATGAGCAATCATACTTCAATAGAAAAAAAAATTTAATATGAAATTTGTGCCATTTGTGGTTTCAATAGATATGACAATAAAAAAACTGATTGTGTTTGTCAAAGTGTGGGATATGACAGTTAAACTTCAAGTAGGAAGAATTCATGATGTACTACATGTATCTGTACAAATTACCATTTTCACATTTTTAGGACATTAGCAAAAATAATAAGAAGTGATCATACTTCAATAAAAGAAATTGTAATATGGAGATGGTGCCAATTTGTGGTTGTGACAATAAAAAAAATGTGTTTGGCATAAATACAGGTATACTTCAAGTAGGAAGAATTCATGACCAACTACATGTATCGGTACGAATAAGCCTGTTATATTTTTGCAGCCTTAGACAGCCTTGGTTTCAGTGGCTACAAAGAGGACGCTGTGGCTGTTTTAGAAGAGGCTAAGGCGGTAGCTGCTAAGAAACGTAAAGGAAGTTCCCGTTTGGAAAATTTGGGAATACCAGAGGAAGAATTATTACGTCAACAACAAGAGCTATTTGCCCGAGTAAGTTGTATTCACTGATAATGACATCTATTATGATTACTTCTGTTCTCTGTGTCCTTACATTGTCTACTGCCTTATTGGTCTGACAAGGAGACTTCATATCTCTTTTATAATTTGGTGAGACAATGTACCATGTGTACACACAAAAACAAATATTACTCTGACCTTGAGACTGACCTTTGACCTAAATAAAAGGAAAGTTTGCCTTAAACCACTGGAATCCTTAGCTACATGTCACTAATGCCACAGGAACCCCTTAAGATCACCAGTGTTACATTGTGTTGGACAGATTTTCAATAGTTAATAATCATTTATGTTATAAAGTTGATTATTGATTGTCAATGGGGAGATAATTATAAGATACAAAATAATCTCTTCCATGTAAAATCTTCATGAACCTATACTGTAAACAAACTTATTTTCACAGCGATTTAATTTTGCGTTTTTATGCCTGATGACATTTCACAACGGTTTGATTTCTCAATTTGCAGTTAAAAAGCTTTTATTGACTTGCAGTTGCAACAGTTTATTTTCCCGAATACTAATTGACGCGAAGTTTAAGTTGGTTTAACATATTTAAAGTGGAAAAAACATTTAATGATGTAGTAGATAATAATTTAAAGTATATGTAGATGAAGTTGAAATAACTTGTGCCTATAATACCTTTGTAATTATAAAGACAATAAAATATGTGTAAAGTCATATAGATGAAGTAAGATTCATCACGCCAGTTTATGATTTCTGTTTTGATAAACAGGTTAATGCCAGTGGGGCCTTTTGTCATTACTTTTGTGGTGTGTTTTAGGCAAGACAGGAACAAGCTCAACTAGAACAACAACAATGGATACAGATGCAGCAAGCATTACAACAGCAACAGCAGCAGCAGCAACAACAGCAACAGGATGGTGATGATGATTACTCATAGCAACACGGTGACAGGTGACAGAGGCACACAATGTCAGAGTGATCGACAGAAAACGACAACTATCACAAAAACTGTAATATCAGCAACAACAGCAAAGAACATAGGGAATGATTACTCGTAGCAACGGCCACAGTGTTAATGAAAGATAAAGCCACGCAATGTCATAGACAACTGTGAAAATCAAGAACAAGAGCAACAACAGGATGGTGGCAATGCTTACAGACAGACAACGCCATGTCAGAGATTATATACTACAACAGAAATAACACAAATGTCAACAACATCAAGATGGTGACGATGCTTACAGTCAGACAACGGCATGTCAGAAACAGAAACAACACAAACGTCAACAACAACAGGATGGTTGCAATGCTTACAGACATACAACAGCATATCTGATATTATATAAAGCAACAGAAATAACAAAAATGTCAACAACAACAGGCTGGTGACGATGCTTACAGACAGACAACAGCATGTCAGATATTATATAAAACAACAGTAACAGTATAGCACTATTAACAATACCAAATGTCTCTGCCCATGTGACAGGAAATAGAATTGGAAAGAAAGTGGCAAAAGACAAAATAATAGATATAAATGATGTTGTGTTGAAATAACTCAACATCAGAAATAGGAATTTCGTTTTCATAGGAAGTTGTGGAGAATTTCTGACTCTATAGTTCTTACTACAAATAACAGATCTGATTGCTGAAGTGCTATACAAAAGGATATGGGATTGATCAGGTGATCCATGCCTCTTGAATGAGATTGAAGTCAGTATTCCAAATCCTGATGAGGATAAGATTTGTTACACCTGAGACCTTATCAATCCGAGCTCGAGTCAGTTTAGAATGTGACCATCAGCATGAAGTTTCCTACCCAATGCTGAGGTATTTAGGCACATCAATATTCCTAATTTTAAGGAATTCCTTAACTTAACATTCTATGTAGGAAAGCAATACAGAAAAAAAAAATGAAAAATCGAAGCTTTCTGTAACCTCTGCTATCCTTTCCTATGGAGACTTTAAAGTTGATAATGAATTCCTTAAAGGTATGAACTGGGGCCTGGTACACATCGTGATGTCTATTAATAATCAATGTTGAATGTATATTATACATGTATATCATTTTTTATCATAAGTAAAATTCACATATTCATTACAGTTTAAGTTTTTAGTGATTCATTTTAAACATCTAAAACTGGTCGAGGTTGTCTGAAACAAATAATGGTTATCTCAATACCTGATTTGAAGGACCAAAGTGACCTTATGCTATACTGTCCATCCTTTAACAGTTGACTTAAGCTTCTTAATAACCGCTGATAAGAATTTAACAAGACTAATAGCATCCTTATGGGATGGGGTCTATAATTGTACAAATAGTCAGACTGACTTCACGGGGACCTGAGCGGTGGGGCCATAAGGGGTCAATTTGGCTATTTTTAGGTCATCTGACCAGTCAGGATAACCTATTGTCATTGTGTTTTGTCCGTCGTCATGCGCCGTCCACTGTGCGTCGTGCATAAGATTATTTATACAAAAGTATACTCCTCCTTAACCCATGAGTAGATTACGTCAATATTTGGTGTAAAACATCATTGGGGAAGGACAATCATATTTTATATAAAGGAGTTAGGTCCAACCCCTGGGGACAGAAGGGCAGAGCTTAGAAGGGGTAATTTGTCTGAAATTTGGCTTTAAAATCATATTTCTCCTTAACCCTCGAGTGAATAACAACCATTATTTGTGTGAAATATCAATGGGGGAAGACACTCATATTTTATATAAATGAGCCAGATTTTATTCTTAGGGACATAGGGGCGGGGCTCAGAAGGGAAAACTTTGATGAAAGTTTGCTTTAAAATCCTAATCCTCATTTACCCTTGAGTGGATTAAAACCATATTTGTCATGAAACACCATTAGGTGAGGACAATCATATTTGATAAAGAACTGAGGTAAGACCCATGGGGATAGAATGGCGGGGGTCCAAAATGGGGGCTTTGCTGAAATTTGGCTTTTAAATCAGACTCCTTCTTAATCCTTGAATGGGTTACGACCATATATGTTGTGGAACATCTGTAGAAACAAATTATTCAAATGAATGACCTTGACGACCATTCAACTTCATAGGAGTCAAATAAGGTTAAATCTTTAAACAACTTCTTGTGAATAACTAAGAGGCCTAGAGACATGATCTTGATATTTGGCCTACAGCATACTAGGATGGAGGGCTACCAAGTTTCTTCAACAAATAACTTTTACCTATTTCAGAAACTTACATATTAAACTAAGATGCTCATTGTGTTGCTTATATTAATTGTTAACCACTACTTTATACTGTGACTGTTTTGTGCCATGAGTCAGATGACCGTTAAGGCCCATGGGTCTCTTTTTATATAAATCACATCATCTTTGAATGTGAGCATTGAATAGCACTCCTTTTGCATTGGTAGTATCCCTATAAGTGAGGATTCAAAGTTAAACAAATGGCAGTACTGATTTCTCTTGGGCATGAGAGGATGGTGCCAATTTGACTACTGGTATATTTAATGACTTATTGTATGTTGGCCATTACTAGTAACTGTTCTTTTGTCTTGTAACTTGGTTGTAAATGATCAAATACTTCTCTCCCCTTTGCAGCTATTTAGTGGTATTAAATTACTGCCCTTGTTGTGGGGGTATCAACGGATGTTCTTTTTAGGTAATCTGACCTAAAGTGTCATCATGCATCGCCCATCATCATCCACTGTTGCTTGCGCGCAGTGTGTAAACTTTTCATTCAAACGATTTCTTCTCCATAACAAAAAGGCACAGGGTACTGATATTTGACTTGCAGCATGCTGGGATAAAGGGCCACCAAGTTTATTCAAATGAATCACCTTGGACTACATTCAATGTTACAGGTGTCAAAAAGGCTAAAATCTTGAAACAAATCTTGTAAATAACTAAGAGGCCTAGAGACCTGATATTGGGTCTGTGCCAATCACATGCTGGGATGAAGGGCTACCAAGTTTGTTAAAATGAATGACCTTGACCTTCATACAACTAATTAATTGCTAACAACATTATATTATTACCTGATATTAGGCCTGGAGCATGCATGAAAAGTTACCAAGTTTGTTCAAATAAATGACCTTGAACCTTGAACTTCATTCAAGGTCACAGGTGTCAAAAAGGCTAAAATCTTAAAATAACTTCTTGTTAATACCTAAGAGCCCTAGAAATCTTGTATTGGGCATGCACCATGCTGGAATGAGGTGCTACCATGTTTGTTAAAATGAATGACCTTGATCTTCAATCAAGGTCACAGGCAAAAAAAAACACTTTTTTTGTGAATAACTAAGAAGCCAAGGTTAGTTATTGGACAAGAGGCAATATCATTTCACAGACTCAAATTCCTTCTTGCTAAATCAGTAGTGATCAATTGATAACAAAGACGGCTCTCTTGGCAACCAAATATTGATACACCAATGACTGTCCTTCCTTTAGTAACCAAATGATGATACACCAATGACTGCCCTTCCCTTTACAACCAAATGATGATACACCAATGACTGTCCTTCCCTTGGTAACCAAATGATGATACACCAATGACTGTCCTTCCCTTTACAACCAAATGATGATACACCAATGACTGCTCTTCCCTTTACAACCAAATGATGATACACCAATGACTGTCCTTCCCTTGGTAACCAAATAATGATACACCAATGACTGCTCTTCCCTTTACAACCAAATGATGATACACCAATGACTGCTCTTCCCTTTACAACCAAATGATGATACACCAATGACTGCTCTTCTCTTTACAACCAAATGATGATACACCAATGACTGTCCTTCCCTTGGTAACCAAATGATGATACACCAATGACTGCCCTTCCCTTTACAACCAAATGATGATACACCAATGACTGCCCTTCCCTTTACAACCAAATGATGATACACCAATGACTGCCCTTCCCTTTACAACCAAATGATGATACACCAATGACTGCCCTTCCCTTTACAACCAAATGATGATACACCAATGACTGCCCTTCCCTTTACAACCAAATGATGATACACCAATGACTGCCCTTCCCTTTACAACCAAATGATGATACACCAATGACTGCCCTTCCCTTTACAACCAAATGATGATACACCAATGACTGCCCTTCCCTTTACAACCAAATGATGATACACCAATGACTGCCCTTCCCTTTACAACCAAATGATGATACACCAATGACTGCTCTTCCCTTTACAACCAAATGATGATACACCAATGACTGTCCTTCCCTTGGTAACCAAATGATGATACACCAATGACTTCCATTCCCTTTACAACCAAATGATGATACACCAATGACTGTCCTTCCCTTTACAACCAAATGATGATACACCAATGACTGTCCCCTAATTCCCTTTACAATCAAATGATGAAACACCAATGACTGCTCTTCCCTTTACAACCAAATGATGATACACCAATGACTGCCCTTCCCTTTACAACCAAATGATGATACACCAATGACTGCCCTTCCCTTGGTAACCAAATGATGATACATCATTGACGAATCCTTCCCTTGGCGACCATGTTGGAATGTATATGTCAATATTTTAGAAATTAAAAAAAAAAATTTTTATGCGTGTACATGTAGGCCCATAGTACAAATTGTATGGGCACTTTGTTGTCAAGTTAATTTGTATTCTTTTAGTTTTATCCAATCTCTGATGCTATTTGTACTTATTCCAGACAAACACTGATTATCTTCATCAATTATTTAAAGGATCGATCGTTTGCAATATTACGGTAGTTAGCTAATGTAACGGTGAATGCACCCTTAATACTTTATGCAGTAGGTAAAATCCTCCGTTTGATACAAGCGTTTTAGTGACACAGATCGGGCACCTAGCAAACCAGCAGCAATGGCCGACGAAATACCTGTGATTCCTAAAGTAACAGATTTAGTTGTTCGTAGCGGAAATATTGTCAACTGGGACCGGTTAAAACGGAAGCCTAACCAGACACCATCCGAGGAGGTAATATAAATGCTGTAAATATTTCAGTGACAATATGTTTTTACTTCGGAAATCGAGGTGAATGTATGATATGTTTCTTGTTCAACGATTTAGTGTTTGTTTATATTGGTCAAAGACCCGTTAAACTTTTAATCAATATTATATAGTATCGTCATTAACAATAGTTGCTCTTTTAGAACTCACAAGAGGATGGTATTAGGTCGATCTTGTATTTTGAATTGTCCTAAAATTTTGACATATACCCTACTGATATGTATATGTTGCAATGACGTCGTCTGCCGGTCTGGTTTGTGACCGCAAACCGGCCTGTAATATCTGGCGCCTCTACAGTAGTATCAATTGTATTAAAGATAAGATGTGAGTAAAAAATATAAAATCGGTACCATAATTCAAAAAAGAATTTACATTTTACTTTGTAATTTTTAAATATTGAATGATAGTAATGGAGTGAAATTTGTTAGAGAAAGTCATGCTTCAGATAATTCATGACCATGACTTGGCACTTTCAGAGAAATGTACATGAACACCTACATGCTGTTTAATGTAGTTAAGCATGCAGCTTTTATTCATTCAACATCTGCAACAAATGATGTGGCAGCTGGAACATGTTAAACACATTAAAGATATAGAATAAAGAGAGAATTTATAGCATCTAATTTTATATTCAATCAACATATGTTTTAATTACCTTTGTTTATGCACATAATAGAACCAGCAATCGATCTTCATTTAATACAATTTTCATGAAGACAGTGTGTGAGGAGTAGTTGTTGTATAATCGGCTAAAAATGATAATCGATCATCGGTTGGAATCGGAAGACTCATCCGATCCGATAATCGCACAAAATGATCGGTTCAATTTTCTATTCAAATTGCCTATAATCTATATATTAAAAGCTTGTTTTGCCCTCTCTGTTATGAGCATTGGATAGAATGTTGAAAACAAAAAATTCTGGCCTGTTTTTGACTGTATTTGGTGAAAATTATTGACATGGAGGAATTAGAAAAATATTTGATTCCCAATGAGTTTAATTTTTTTCCCGATGATCGATTATGACATTTTCAATCGATCACCGGATCGGTTGAGGTCATCTAGCCAGTTAATCGATTATTGCCGATCATCAATACAACACTAGTGAGGAGGGAATCTTCCAATACTGATCGATCCTCCTATATCATCTGCACAGTCTTTCGATCTATATCCTCGAGCTCTTTCAATTTATAGTGTTAACTTTCTGTCTATCAATCCTAAAAACTTAATTCATTTACCTATACCAACACATCTCGACTTAATATTCATCAATATATGAAAGAAAACAGTAGAAATACATATATGTACAGTCAGGTAATGCACACATGTACAGTCAAACCTGTCTATAAAGACCTCCCAAGGGACAAAGGGAAATTGTCTCCATACACAGGTCATATTGTGTGGAAATTGTCATTTGGGGCCTGAAGGGGTCATATTAAACAGGTGGTCTTTATACTGAGGTAGTTGCTAAGACAGGTTTAACTGTTATTTCATTTAATTTGTTAACTCCATCTCATATAGCTCAAAGATCTCATTGATTTATAATATTGACTTAATTTTTCACTATATATTCCAGTAAGCTTTGAATTCTTGGTTACAGTTATATGTAAATATTATATATATTTGTGTGACCACCAGAGAAGTATCCGGAGTAGTTTTTTGTATTCTGTTCATAATTTGTTTATTAGTTGTACCGGTAACATGTAGATTTCTAGTTGATAAACACGTCAATTCAAACTAAAAACATTTTCGTCATTTATTTCTCTCACTGCCAAGCTTATAACCATTACATTACCATAAACACTGGTCCAACCAACTTCAGGTGGAAGAGGTTCAACTTCCTACATGGAAGAAGGGAAATTACAGGTTAACATCATACAGATTTTCTCTGGAATGATATATGGTACTTTTCTACTTTGTTCTATTTTGAGTTGTGATAAGTGTTTCTTGTTTCTTGTTTCACAGCTTGTTGAATGTATATCCAATTCCTTGGGAAACTTTTTTGATTCAGCAAACAAAAACCAGCTTCAGGTATGTATCTGACAAAATGAAAGGCAAAAAAGTGTATTAATAAGAACTTGTAAACTAAATTTGATGTTGGAATGTTTGTAAACTTCAAATGATACAAGGATACAGGTAAACATGAGGTAAGGAAAAGGCATAGGCAAAGCTTCAGTTGAAGGAAAACAATGTTAAATTTCAATTGAAGAAATAATGTAAACACCAGGTAAGGCAATGATACAGGTAAACATTAGATAAGGGAAGGATACAGGTAAACATCAGGTGAGGGAAGGATACAGGTAAACATCAGATGAGGGAAGGATACAGGTAAACATCAGATGAGGGAAGGATACAAGTAAACATAAGGTGAGGGAAGGATAAAGGTAAACATCAGGTGAGGGAAGGATAAAGGTTAACATCAGGTGAGGGAAGGATACAGGTAAACACCAGATGAGGGAAGGATACAGGTAAACATCAGCTGAGGGAAGGATACAGGTAAACATCAGCTGAGGGAAGGATACAGGTAAACATCAGCTGAGGGAAGGATACAGGTAAACATCAGATGAGGGAAGGATACAGGTAAACATCAGGTAAGGGAAGGATACAGGTAAACATCAGGTGAGGTAAGGATATGGGTAAACATCAGATGAGGCAAGGGTACAGGTAAACATAAGGTGAGGAAAGGATACAGGTAAACATCAGATGAGGCAAGGATACAGGTAAACATAAGGTGAGGGAAAGATATAGGTAAACATCAGATGAGGGAAGGATACAGGTAAACATCAAGTGAGGACATGTTTAAGTTCAGTCAAAAGTGGATTTTGGGTATATTTTAAGTGAGTTGTAGGTGTATCCTGCGTAAGTTCTGTGCATTAAATGAGTGAGTGAGTTACTGGGGTAAATAATGTCTTGAAATCTATACTGTTGATATATATGAATCTAATTTTCATACATGAAATGTTTACATGAAATTCCAGTAAATCAATCACTTTATGTATATTTTATTATCCCTGACAGTATGCTACAAATTTAGACTGTGTACATGCCGATTTTAAGAAGAGCCTGGCCATTGATGACAGTGAAAGGGGTGATCGCAAATTAACAGGTACATACTATGTAAGAGATTGCATTTTAAAAGCAGATGAACATGGTATAGATCTGAATCGCCTATCCGTACAAATATCCACACTTTATTTTATCTGGACTGAAATTTTAAAATTTTTGACTCCATCCAAAAGAGGAGTTTTGATTTTTTCAACTTTAAAATCCTATTCCTCCTTGATTCTAGATTTAGTTACAAGAGTTGATATGAAGCATTTATTGGGATAGGAAATTATCTGTTTATAAATGAGGCTGGTATATAAGCCTCTGGGACAGTAGAAGGGGCCTGATTCTAGATTTAGCTACAAGAGTTGATATGAAGCATTTATTGGGATAGGAAATTATCTGTTTATAAATGAGGCTGGTATATAAGCCTCTGGGACAGCAGAAGGGGCCTTAAAAGAAAATCTAGCCTTAATTTGATAATTCTTTCAATTCTATGTCCGTTCATATATTTGCTTTAATGTTTAACCTTCATTTAGCCCACATTGTCTCTGCTTCATTTAACTTCACAATCAAATCACAGGATTTCCATACATCCTTCATTCAATGTCAGAGATGTAAAATAGGCGAAAATTTGCGTTCCTATCCATGTTTGGATTAAGAATTCCCAAATTTTTTAGCTCACCTGGCCCAAAGGGCTGGTGAGCTTATCTCATGGCGCGGCATCTGTCTGTCCGTCCGTCCGTCCGTCCGTCAACATTTCCTTTAAATCGCTACTAGTCATAGAGTTCTGCATGGATTGTAACCAAATTTGGCCACAAACATCCTTCGAGAAAGGGGAACAGAACTTGTATAAATTTTGGCTCTGACCCCCAGGGGGCAGGAGGGGCGGGGCCCAATAGGGGTAATAGAGGTAAATCCTTTAAATCGCTACTAGTCATAGAGTTCTACATGAATTGTAACCAAATTTGGCCACAAACATCCTTGGGGGAAGGGGAACAGAACTTGTATAAATTTTGGCTCTGACCCCCTGGGGGCGGGAGGGATGGGGCCCAATAAGGGATTTAGAGGTTAATATTAAAATTCCTTCAGAAAAGAAACAATGAACCTGTATTCAGAACATTACTTGGCATTACAAACCAGGTGAGCGATACAGGCCCTTTGGGCCTCTTGTTGGTTTTCTATTTAAATTTACAAAGGTAAATGATTTTTAAGAGAGAGTTTTTACTTGTTAATAAATAAAATGACCAAAAATTAGATTTCAGGTTTAAAATATCTTCTTGTTCATACGAAAAATGCACATGGTCATTTCTAAGACACACCAGTTTAAAAAGCATGATATGGGACAGGTGTAAACTTGAAACTAAATTAACAGTTTAACTAATTCCAATGAAACTATTTTATATAAAAATAACTTGTCTTGGAATGCTATCAAATTGTAAAAAGGAAAAATTGAAAATATTGTGATAGAAGATAAAATTTAATAAATCAACTTAATATGTAATCAAATGTAATTGAAAGTAATTTCAATTACTTTTTGTAAAGTAATCGATTGTAATCGATTACAGGTCAATGGTACCTGTAATCGATTATTAATCGTTTACAGCATTTTCTCCCAAGTAATCGATTATTAATTAATTACATTTTGAAGTAATTGTGCCCATGCCTGGAAGTCAGAATATTGTTTGTGTTTAATCAGCTTTACTGGTATGCCATCCTCATTTTCATTTTCTTTTTTACTTCAGTAAAAATTTTCCTGTGCAGATTATTGCCTCCCAAAGTCATCCAACAAGCTGTTGAAAAAGGTTTGTAATTATCATTTATTATAATATCCTCTGTTTGAGTTTGGTAAACTTGAAACAATGGCGGTAATTTTTGGTTTAAGGCTAGTACTTACCAAATAAACCTTCAGATGATTTCATTTAGTTTTTGCTCAAGACTAAGCGATTAGGCTAAACAAGTTCAGATGTGGATACATTTTGATAACTTCTTTCACAAAGTCACAAGTTTCTTTAATTTTTGTTGTTGTGCTGGTCGAATGTAAGGTTGAATACCAAGAATTCCTGTAATTTGTGTTCTAGTGTTGGCTGAGCTGACTACATCCAACATTGATGTGGTGCTACTAGCTTTTCCTGACTTGGGTGATGAAGGGCTCACACTGGAGGTTATCAAACCTTACTGGGAGGTCCTACAGGAACTCTTCTCTAAAAAAATGATGTTATCCTTGGGTATATGTGACCTTGACAAGGACGTCCTTGAGGAACTGTATAACTGGGCCAAGGTAACTTACTTCTGATATTTTAGTGATGTCATTGTTACGATACAGGAGCTGTACAGTCAGATGAACAAGTTTGTAATGTGATACATTAATGAATTACTCAAAAAGTATCTATAAAGATGTAATTGTTTTAGGTGGTCTGAACTGAAAAGCCAGGGTGACTATATACAGCTGTATTTTGTCCAATAATCCCGAGATGGTTCTGATCAAGTCTTGTTAAATGTTGTATTCATAAAGTATCTTGATGAGGCATGCAGAAAGAAAACTGTTAATGATTGTAAACGGTTTATTTGTTTTCAGGAAAAGCCAAGCATCAACCAGGTGAATCTCGAGTCCTGCTGTGTGATGCCAAAAGATCTGACAGAATATGCCAAAGAAAATGACATCCAACTACTCACACACAGTGACCCACGAGGTAATCTAACGGTACTAATTAATTAACGTCAGTAATGATAAAATATTGAATCTAAACAAACAACATGTTAAATTCAGGCCATCTCTCCCGAAGGGTGATGTAAATTGTTTGGTGAATGAATCCACCATACATTAACTTTTAATTCAAACAACCTCTTCTCTATAACCAAAAGGCTCAGGGTACAATGTACCTGTACTGATATTTGACCTGTATCATGGCTACTAAGTTTGTCACAAAAGTACCACCATGACCTTCATTTTACATCATAGGGTTCAAATAAACTAAAATCTTTAAACAAACTCAATAACTAATATGCCGTGAGTCCTGATACATGGCCTGTAGCATGCTTTGATTGTGGGTAATATTGTAGTGTGGATTGCAACCAAATTGTTGTGAAACATCTTTGGGAGAGAAAAATAGAAAAATCATATTTCCTTTTAGTCAGGCTGGTCCGAATTCTGGGGACAGAGAAGCTGGGTCCATAATGTGCAATTCAACTTGAATTTTACCTAAGATTTGATCTAGTTCTTCTAACTTACAATAAAAGTAGTCAATGAAAGATAAGTACATGTAATAATACCCCAGATAAATAAAACTACCTAGATATACATATTCCGTAGGAGAATTATTTAGTTATAGGAAAATTGAGGTCATTTTTATATCCATAGGAGAATTACTTAGCTATAGGAAAATTGAGGTCATTTTTATATCCATAGGAGAATTAGTTAGCTATAGGAAAATTGAGGTCATTTTTATATCCATTGGAGAATAAGTTAGCTATAGGAAAATTGAGGTTATTTTTATATCCATAGGAGAATTAGTTAGCTACAGGAAAATTGAGGTCATTTTTATATCCATTGGAGAATTAGTTAGCTACAGAAAAATTGAGGTCATTTTTATATCCATTGGAGAATTAGTTAGCTATAGGAAAATTGAGGTCATTTTTATATCCATTAGAGAATTAGTTAGCTATAGGAAAATTGAGGTAATTTTTATATCCATAGGAGAATTAGTTAGCTATAGGAAAATTGAGGTCATTTTTATATCCATTTGAGAATTAGTTAGCTATAGGAAAATTGAGGTAATTTTTATATCCATAGGAGAATTAGTTAGCTATAGGAAAATTGAGGTCATTTTTATATCCATAGGAGAATTAGTTAGCTACAGGAAAATTGAGGTCATTTTTATAGCCATTGGAGAATTATTTAGCTAAAGGAAAATTGAGGTCATTTTTATATCCATTGGAGAATTAGTTAGCTATAGGAAAGTTGAGGTCATTTTTATATCCATTGGAAAAATTAGTTAGCTATAGGAAAATTGAGGTCATTTTTATATCCATTGGAGAATTAGTTAGCTACAGGAAAATTGAGGGCATTTTTATATCCATTGGAAAAATTAGTTAGCTATAGGAAAATTGAGGTCATTTTTATATCCATAGGAGAATTAGTTAGCTATAGGAAAATTGATGTCATTTTTATATCCATAGGAGAATTATTTAGCTATAGGAAATAGAGGTCATTTTATATCCATAGGAGAATTATTTAGCTATAGGAAAATTGTGGTCATTTGTATATCCTTAGGAGAATTAGTTAGTTATAGGAAAGTTGAGGTCATTTTTATATCCATAGGAGAATTATTTAGCTATAGAAAAGTTGTGGTCATTTTTATATCCATGGAAGAATTATTTAGTTATAGGAAAGTTGTGGTCATTTTTATATCCATAGGAGAATTATTTAGTTATAGGAAAGTTGTGATCATTTTTATATCCATAGGAGAATTATTTAGCTATAGGAAAATTGAGGTCATATTTTAGGACACCACCTGATAAATTTGTGAAATGACTTTTGTATTACAGATATACTGACAAGTGAGAAAGTCTCACAGCTAGTTTCGGACCGGTGCACAGAAAAGGACGGAGAAGGGTGGGAGTCTGATTGGGCTGCGAGGTTCTCAGTCATGATTAAATGTCGAGGTATCATCAAAACAAAGGGATATATCATCCAGGCATCACGGGACACGGCGAAAAGGAAAAGTTCTCAAGTTATACTGTAAACATGTGTCATGTCGTCATAGAGGGACCAGAGGTCAGGCAGTGCTACAGTAGAGAACTGTGTAACAAACGATCATAATTTTATGTCATGTTACAGTCAAGAGTTAACACTAGTGTATCAGTCACGCTTCGGTGATGATTGGTGACAATGTTATGCTCAAGTGATCATGTACCGAGGTATGATGTTGCACTATAGTGATAATATTTAATACTGATATGCTTGAGTGATTAGATACAATATTGTTACAGGTCAGTGGTCACGCATAATATCATAGTAATATTTACACAACACATAATATTATAGTTATTATAGTAATATTGATATGTATTGTTTACACAATACATATTGTTATAATGATTTTGATGTATTATTCACACAAGATAATACATAATATTATTATATAGTATGTAATAGTCATATATTTAAATGTACCAAAGGAATACATAATATTATTATATAGTATGTAATAGTCATATATTTAAATGTACCAAAGGACCACGATTCATATGTACATTGCTTCAGGCTGCTGATAATTATATGATAATTATGAATTTAATTCTCTTTTGATTTGACAGTAAACTCCTTTTTTCATGAAGTCGGATTCAATAATAGATTTCATAAATGCCAAAATTCTTTATAATCTTATGTAATATATTTGTGTACTTACGATGACACATACAACATATCGTTTGGTATGAAGTATTGTGTCGACTCACAAGGAAGTGTATCTGTTTGTAGGAGTTATAGCTGTAAATCCACAAGTTGGTTAGTGAATTGAAAACAACTCACTTGTTATATGTTCATACCATCTTTGTTTATTCATTAGTTTCAGTTTTACTTATGGCACATTGTGCCGAGTAGTGACTTAGATCATACTTATGTTTTATCAATTAAGACAAAAACCTCTTGTCGGATATCCTGTTTCTTCAATGTATTTTTGATGGTCCAACTGACTTCCTGGAATCCGGAGTTTACTGTAACAAACATACTATAAAGTAAGGTGCTTTTCTAGCACTGAATTAATTCACGGTTGTATGTCCAATTGTCCTTGTCCAGAACAGGGCGCCCCCTTGTCTGTAACTTGTAGATTAATTTTGATTGTTAAGATCTGCTATAGATGATATCAATATTTTGGCTGTTAGATCTTCCCAGGTATAAATTCACTGTAAGTATGACCTCCATTGTAATGATGTAAATATTTGTAGGAAATTGATTTACCTCAAAGCTTTCTAATCCAAAGATATTCTTGTACTAAATTTCTGTTGCATGTTCCAGTGCTGAAACTTCCAGTATTTATTATTTGATTAATTAATTACCAAAATCAATTACATGAACTTTTCTGAAATTTTACTTATAATGCCATAAAAAAATCTTAGCTATTGCTTGATATGTAGAAATTTTGCTAGAAAATATCTGGAAGTTATTTTGTTGTATGTTTTGTAGTGAGGTGTCCTTTAAAACATTAACTTAAAAATAATAAATTAACAAAATGTGAAGATTTATTTATTATTTCAAACTAGGCCCCATAATTTTAATTACCAGGAGTCTGAGTAGTTCATGTGGTTAAGACACTGGTAATACCACCAGCCCGCCACCTCTGGGTTTCAGGTTTGAATTTCACATGGGGCATTTGCCAGGTACTGCATGTAGATCATGTGGGGTTTTTTCCCATGTATTCCGGTCTTCATCATAATCTGGCACGTCCTTAATTGACCGTAGCTGTTAATATTAGACGTAAAATTAAAAGAAACAAATAAACATCAGAAATCCTACATGGACAATTTGATGCTTTTTGGCGGTAATGTTTTGTAAGCAGTCTGAATAGGAGATGACCTGGCCCAAAACTAAATGGCAAATTCTATGTGCTCTTATAGCAGTACGCTCTGGCCCTACACCAGAGCCTAACTTGACTTGCCCTCTTCTTCTTCCAGAATATAAATTCTGATCACTTGATTTGTAGCTCTTCTGCTTCTGAAAACTCTTCCATCTATCAAGTGAAATATCATCTTAGTAAAGCACAAATAGCGTTGAGCTCTGACTTGTATCTGTCATATTAATGTCTAAGTCTGGTGACAGGGCCAGATTATATAGCAAGTATCACTTTTGAACAATCTTTTAATCCTTGGGAAACAATTTAATCAACCAATCCGAAAAAAGCTTACTATATAACAGGAATGCAATAGTGTCTTAAGTAAACATTGGAGTTTCTGGAACCAGGGAGTGGGACTTGAAATTGTCTGTGGTCCATCTTTACATAAACAAATCTGTTACCTCTATTTCTCAGAATGTACAAAAATGAAACAAAACTAATTCTGTAAACAAACTTATTTTCGCGGTGAGTTATTTTCATGCCTAACAGCTTTTTATCGAGTTAAAACTATGCAATTTACACTAAAAATCATAAGTTGACTTGCAGAAGAAACTTTCTCACAGCGATCTGAGTCTGTGATGGCCACTCTGTCAAATCGTCAAGTTTTAATGTTGTGAATTAGACTGAGTCTGAAATGGCCACACTGTCAAATCGTCAAGTTTTAATGTTGTGAATTGGCCAAAGTCTGAAATGGCCACACTGTCAAATCGTCAAGTTTTAATGTTATGAATTAGACATAGTCTGAAATGGCCACTCTGTCAAATCGTCAAGTTTTAATGTTGTGAATTAGACAAAGTCTGAAATGGCCACACTGTCAAATCGTCAAGTTTTAATGTTGTGAATTTGACTAAAAGGTGACCAAATTGACCCCAGAGCCAATAGACCAGCTATTGATTTTAGGAGGTTGATGGGAATATTTAAGTTGATGTAAAGATAACAAGAACCATTTCAATCATTAAATTTATTTTATTGTGTGTCGTGTAAAGATTGTATTCAGACTTACCAGAAGCCGGATATTAAGTAAACAAAAAGTTATACACAGCATAACATTGTAAGGCTACATGTACTTGTATTAAAATTTGATGTTGGTTTGGATAGAATTCTCCAGTTCTACATGAAATATGAAATATATGAAAGTTAACCGGTAATAAGGGTTAGAGAGAATAAAACTATGGTTTTGGTGGTGAAAGAAAGCCAGAAAATCCAAATAAAAGCCATGCACATAAGGGATGATGGAGTAACATTCACCGCATGTAGGCTATATTATCTTGTACTTTTTGAAGTAAGTACCTAACGATATACACCTAATTATGAATCTGATAAACTAATGCAGCATGACAAGACAGACGACAAAGTTAACGCTATAAGGCCAAATACATGGAAGACTGATATTTTGGCAATGTTTTTTCTCTCTCTAATAAATGTCTTGGAGGTAAACTTGTAGGGTATAACAAGATGGAATACTATGCCTAGTGCCTTGTCAATATTCATTTCATAGATAAAACTTATTCAATAAGGAAAGCATCCAATTGACCCTAGTAGTGGACAGTAGGACCCTAGTAGTGGACAGTCAGATTCTTATCCTATTATTTATCGATCTGTCATCTGGTCAATATAATGTTACCACAGTTATCACAAAAATTGAAAACGAATTTTTTTACCAAGTCCCAAAACTTTTCTGCATTCATTTGTAAATCTTCAATAGTACCTATATATAGATATAAAAAATGCCCATGTAATAAAATTGTATTGGAAAACAGCAAAAATTTCATATAAAATTACATTCCATTTATAATAAGATATGTGAATATGTAAACTTTGTCCACTAAGTATAATGGAAAGCCATGAAAATTGATGCCAGGAAATAATGATAAGCTTATTATAATGAGAAAGGATAGCATACAACTATATATATTGCACTATGTATTAAAATACATGAGAATCATGTATATGGATATCAAAATTAACATCTTTATCCTTCATGGTTCAAAAAAGATGATATGTGATCAGGATATGTATACAATAACTGAACTTTAAACAAGATTATGATAACTAAACAATTATGTATGAGTTTAAGCCAAAACGATTGCAAACTCATGCATTAACATAAATTATCGGGTCTTCTTATTCTATATTCTTAATGACGTATGTCACAATGGATACCTACCCACAAGGGGGATAACTGTTGCATGCAACGACGGAACGGAAGCGGAAACCTTGTGGTTGATCTGATAATATGACAAAACAAGGCGACATAATCAGCTGAAGAATCATTTTCACCTTTCACAGAGACAAGCATTCCCAGACTAGCACTAGATATACATCCATACTCAAAAAATCTACTCCAACAGTAGACCTCTACCGCCTTGTACACATAATAAAAATAATTTATCAAAAAATATTCATTCTGATTAAATAAATATCTCTTCTCACTTAAAAAGCAAAATTACATATACCAAGCACCTTGCTGATACATAGAGAAAGCTGTACTTTATATCATGTTATATATAAATATGGAACCTGTCTGTCCAGACTTGTTACAGGGACACAATGGAATCACACAAGACAATGGAAGACAGTACTTGTTCTTTAACTACCGAAACAAAATCTCATCGAGGTCAGGAATGTCCAGCTGACGCTAACAGAGAGATATTTCTTTTCACAGACATACTGCGTAGTGGCGAGTTCATAAAGGAGTTACCTCCCTTCTCTGGGGACACTGGTAACAAGCGTTTTCCTCGCGGTGTAGCTATAAGTTTTTCCAGGTCTATGATATCTTTGGCCTGTTCTATTAGAGCACCTGCTGCCAGGTTCACATCCTGGGCAGCGAATTCTAAGCGTTCTGTTTGTGAATCCGACAACACTGATATATTAGTTAGATCACTACTACAACTCGTCTGCAGCAACGTGCTTGTGTCCTGTCCAGAAACTGCCATTAATTTAGCTGTGCCTTTCTGTATCAGCTCAGAACAACGACATACCTTCCTCACATCATCTGTTTTACCTACAAAAACAATATTTTTTTTAATGTAATATTTTACAATTTCTGAAAGTGAAATGAATAACATCATTGGTTGTGTAGCAATCTGTTGTTTTGTGATTGTTTTGCTTTTAAATACTGTAATATTGTATTTTTTATACAATTTTTTATTAACCTAACCACAAATGTTTTCTTTTCTCATAAAACGTGCTAAAATCTATAAATAGTACAGTGTTAATAACACAAATGTCGTTCATCATGTTACCTGTCATTTCATAATAAATTAAGCCAGATATTGAACGAGAAAAGTTCAAATAAGTCTTCATGGGTGAAAAAGGTAAAATGGTTGAAGGTGCCAAAGGTTTGGTAAGGGATTAATTTAGCACAAAGATTGAAAGAGGATAATATCCAAAATATATTTAGGATCTTACAATTATTAGCTGCTATCTGTTATAAATATTCTGCATTTGCACATTACGGAGTTATCTGTCTTTGCGAGTAGGTATTGATTGTGACAAAAGGTGTTTTCGAGCAAAAACTATATACTTTTAATAAACACAAACGTCAAAGTTTTCTAATAAATTAATGTCACAATGGATACACACAAAGACAGAATATATCAAAGTTAATTATTACAATTAAATCTGATATCTACGTCAGCTTACCTTCCATCACCGGTGTAACACTCTGTAGCAGTAGACTGACCGTGTCCAGTAGGTTGTTCACCTGACTGACCATGCCCTGTGACCGCCGGTATCCCAGACTATAGTACTGACTGGGCACACAGTCTCCTCCGTCCTTCAGGGACAAATCTACCTCCATCTGACCAAAGAAACAGTAGTCTTATACATTGTATAACTACAGAGACAAATCTACCTTCATCTGATCAAAGAATCAGTAGTCTCATACATTGTATTTACGGTAAATTGAGATATTTTGGCTTAATACTTGTCGTTTGGCAAAAAAGTGCCAAAATTTAACACACCAAAATTTGGCTACGTATTTATTTGTTTGTGTAACTATGGATACATCTACATGCCATTTATTAGGTACACGAGAACACTTACTCTGGGGTAAATTACCCGATTGCGTGACATAGACATACATTTCAGATATGTGCTGTCAACTAGAAAAACGTTACCTGTACGAGCCTTTCTTATGTGCAAACATGTTTATAATTAGATGTGTGACTATTAGTTTTTTCTAGTGAAAATTTAATCACTCTAATTTGAGACAAAAACGCCAAATTATCCTTATTTATGGTATACTAGAATACTGTCTAAATGATTGACAAACCCACAGCAGATCCAAATGGCTAAACTGATGCCACTGGATATGCTGTGTAACTTGAGTCAATTAGTAATTAGTTGGAGGGGTATAAGAGTCATGAGAGGTTGGTCATCGCCCGTTAAAAACTATCATGTCAAATTATGTTAACGACAACTGAAGTTCAGCATTTTACAGCACTATGATTATTCATGGCATTGATTTTAATTTGTTTTCATAGTATCACAGTATGAAAAAGCATATCTCAATAGTCAAAACCTATTCAACAAATAGATGGTTTTAATACTATATATTTGCTATAATTCTGCTCAAGGAAGGTGGGGTATTCAACGAATAGGAGTTTGAGCTATTAGGCGATTTAATACATGAAATATACAGGGGCACAATTTGGACCATGTGATCAGTTCAACCAATGAAGGGTATTAGAGAAATGTAAGTTCAAGTAAGAGGAGTTGTACTGTAACTTTAAATACCGTATTCGACCCAATAAGCGCCCAGGGCGCTTAAAAAATTGATAAAAATGAAAAGGTGCTAATAAGTCAAAATTATTGCAAATTTATACCGTTTTATGTAATTTTGGTCCTTATTTATGCATGGGCAATTAAAATTGAGGCCTCAAAAAGGGTGAGGGGCGCTTATAGGGACATGGGCGCTTATTGGGTCGAATACGGTATTTTGTTTTTGTTGAATAAAAACTGGCCATTGAGGATGCTGTACAAGGACTTACCTGTATAGTCTGACATTTATTGAGGAGAATCTTACAGGTGGAAATCAGAATCTTCACATTTTGTGGCACCTCCTCCAGTTTCTGCAGTAAGTATTAAATGGTTTTAAGATTCAAGTGAAACATACAAAAAATCATGCATCTGTAAAAATACATTCACTTCAATAAAGTATTGCTATGGAGCTACAACACAAACTAAATAAATTGTAATGCGGTTTGAGATGAAAGTGCATTTTGATTTTTGTGTTTTAGCTCCATAAGATTGAAAAGTATTCCATTATTAATTATGTTAATTCCAGTAATTCAATCTAATCCCAAGAAATACCAAATTTCTTCTTTTACCTTGAAATCATAAGGCTAAGACTTTTTTTTTTTTTTTACATTTAAATGGTATAAAATAAATTTAAAGCCAAAGAAAATGCTTGTTGCGAGTGAAACTGAATTACACCAAACTGAGGACCGAGATGAAGAGCAATTGGTCCTTTGATACTGCCACCGTACCTGGTAAGGAGCTGAAGCCTCGGTAAACTCCTGGGCTCGCCTCTCATGCTCCTCCATCGTCCTGATGGCACTCTGTAAACTTTTGTCCACCAGAACGTCACATCCAGACAGGAAGGCTTGGCATACCTCTCCACATAGCTACAAATACACAATCCTCTCAATACACGCTAGAATACACTAACTTCTCCACATAGCTACAAATACACAATCCTCTCAATACAAGCTAGAATATCACTGTCATGTAAGTGCTTAATTGATAAAGACTTTATTCTCATTAACCCTATCTCTAAGAACAAATACATATATATAGCCACTTAGTTCTGTGACATCAAGTTTTTGCAGTTCTTGCAGTAGTAGGGAAATGTGGAATATTAGATCCCTGAGATATTAAGTAAACCGACTTGTGTACTATACAAATGACATACCACTGGTTCCTGCTCCTTGGCACACCTGTCCAGTGTTAACATGGCCATATCTGTAGCCAGGGACATCTCCCCGACCAGCCGACACACATCTAACACACCGTCCCTCAGCTTCACACCCGAGTCCTCTACCAATCGCTCTAGGTCACCCTGACAACCTTGGAACAGCAGCACTAGCTGGTTACTGATGACCTTGACCTGTCCACGGAATCTGTCGGTCAGGCTGCTGATGGCCGAATACTGTCCAGTGTACATGGATGACCAGATAGCCCAGAGGGAGGTCAAAGATTGGAGGAGGCTGACTAGTTCTAAACTTGTTTTCTCTAAGCTTTCTCCATAGTCTGAAAATAAAAGAACATTTGCAGAACTGCAGTAACAAAATGAACTAAAATAGAAATACAGCATATAAATCCTTATGTTACCTGTAAATTGATGATGATCTTACTTAGAAAATACATATCTCACAATATATCATTTATGTTACCTGAAGATACTGTATCTCACCTGTAAACGAGGTCTGTGAATGTTGACTGTAATTCTGTATAACTTTCACTCCTTTTAGAATTTTATCACAGCAGCTGAGCAATTTGTCCCCAATACTCTCCTCATAATAGAAACCTGTAAACAATGCAGAAATCATACAGGTTCAAGGTCATCTAAAGGTTCTCCTAATTAACCATTGTAATTTCATAATGACCTGTTCTATATTTCTACATTATTAGAAATGTGTTAAAGAAAGACAAGAGGTCTAAGGGCCTTAACATACTTGACATATGAGATAAATTTGTAGTCATCTAGTTTCATAAGCTCTGTGAATACTAAGTAAAGTTATCATATCTATGAGAACTAATTATAATATCAATGATATAGTAAAGGGCAATAGCAGTGGAAGTTACATGTACTACAGTCCAATAAGTCCGATTCGTGAACTAAATCTAAAAAATAGAGTGGCCAACTCCTTACCATGACAGCTGTCGATGTGGTCCCTCACCAGCTTGATACAGAGACTGGCTATCTGGACATTAGAACTGGTCTGTATCTCCTGGTCAACACTGGGCTGGAGGTCACTGATGCTGGTCATGCCCGAATGAAGTTCACTGACACTCGTCATGCCTGAATGGAGATCACTGATGCTTGCCATGCCAGTATTAAGGTCGCCATTACCTGTCAATCATTACAATAGTTTTATAAAGGAATGCAAAACTGAAATATGTAAGTCTTGATTACAATCTGTACACATCTAGTAATGGCCACATCTAGTAGGGTTGTGAGGGAGACTTACTTAATGTTGAGACCGGACACACTACACAGGATTGTGAAAGAATGATTGTGTGACTTACTTCTGTAGGTAGAGTTGAGACCGGACACACTACACAGGGTTGTGTGAGAGTGATTCTGTGACTTACTTCTGTAGGTAGAGTTGAGACTGGACACACTACACAGGGTTGTGAGAGAGTGATTGTGTGACTTACTTCTGTAGGTAGATTAGAGACTGGACACACTACACAGGATTGTGAGAGAGTGATTGTGTGACTTACTTCTGTAGGTAGATTAGAGACTGGATACACTACACAGGGTTGTGAGAGAGTGATTGTGTGACTTACTTCTGTAGGTAGAGTAGAGACTGGATACACTACACAGGGTTGTGAGAGAATGATTGTGTGACTTACTTCTGTAGGTAGAGTTGAGACTGGACATACTATACAGGGTTGTGAGAGAGTGATTGTGTGACTTACTTCTGTAGGTAGAGTTGAGACCGGACACACTATACAGGGTTGTGAGAGAGTGATTCTGTGACTTACTTCTGTAGGTAGAGTTGAGACTGGACACACTACACAGGGTTGTGAGAGAGTGATTGTGTGACTTACTTCTGTACGTAGAGTTGAGACTGGACATACTATACAGGGTTGTGAGAGAGTGATTGTGCGACTTACTTCTGTAGGTAGAGTTGAGACCGGACACACTATACAGGGTTGTGAGAGAGTGATTGTGTGACTTACTTCTGTAGGTAGAGTTGAGACCGGACACACTATACAGGGTTGTGAGAGAGTGATTCTGTGACTTACTCTGTAGGTAGAGTTGAGACTGGACACACTACACAGGGTTGTGAGAGAGTGATTGTGTGACTTACTTCTGTAGGTAGAGGAGAGACTGGATACACTACACAGGGTTGTGAGAGAATGATTGTGTGACTTACTTCTGTAGGTAGAGTTGAGACCGGACACACTACACAGGATTGTGAGAGAATGATTGTGTGACTTACTTCTGTAGGTAGAGATGAGACAGGACACACTACACAGAGTTGTGTGAGTGATTCTGTGACTTACTTCTGTAGGTAGAGTTGAGACTGGACACACTACACAGGGTTGTGAGAGAGTGATTGTGTGACTTACTTCTGTAGGTAGAGATGAGACCGGACACACTACACAGGGTTGTGAGAGAGTGATTGTGTGACTTACTTCTGTAGGTAGAGATGAGACTGGACACACTACACAGGGTTGTGAGAGAGTGATTCTGTGACCTACTTCTGTAGGTAGAGTTGAGACTGGACACACTACACAGGGTTGTGAGAGAGTGATTGTGTGACTTACTTCTGTAGGTAGAGTAGAGACTGGATACACTACACAGAGTTGTGAGAGAATGATTGTGTGACTTACTTCTGTAGGTAGAGTTGAGACCGGACACACTACACAGGGCTGTGAGAGAATGATTCTGTGACTTACTTCTGTAGGTAGAGTTGAGACTGGACACACTACACAGGGTTGAGGACTGGCTCCACTGAGATGGACTAAATCCCAGGCTGGTATTGTAGCTATGGTAACAAACAAAACTTAAATGATACAATACATGAATAAAATGTTTCTTCACAACCATTGAAACCAATGACAGAAAGTTTTGTTTTTCTGTTATTTCAGTCTTTATTTTACTGGAGTGTTAGGAGGCCTAAACATTCAGTAATAATTCCTCTCCATCTAATAACAGTTTACAGGGAATGTGAAAGCTTGAAAATCTGAACAGTCGCAGAACAGATAATTTATGGGATAGGATTAGGTTCCTACCTGCGGGGAGACTTGCAGGGCGAGTTTTTCTGATCGTGTTCCCATGTATCACCAGGATCGTGAAACACTTCATCGTCAGTGGAGTTATCAGCATCATTCTGTAGTAGAAAGTATGGAATATCAAACATTCAAGAAAACTGAGCTTCATATTAGCAATACAGGCTATCAGTAGAATTATCAGAATAATAGAATCTTGACTAATCACCCCCTCCAAGGAGATGAGACTAAAAATATTTTACCCTTCTTTGGGGCGAAACTCTTTCACACTGCCTTTCTCCATAGAGACAAAGGTATCTCAATCCAAGTCGGTGCTATTGGCTGAAAATTCTTTAGTTAATATTGAATAAAGGTTCTCAAGTAAATTCTTGTGAAAACCCGACCAAACAGTGTAAGATAAAATACCTGGTACAAGTCTCTCATCTGCATCAGTTTCTCCTCAAACTTGGGCAGGGTCCAGAAGGTACATACAGCCAGGTTGGTGTCAGTGACTTTGATTAATGTCTTTACATGGTTCGCTTCCTCCATGTAATCCTCGCGAGTAAACTCCTGTGATAACAAGACAATCAAAATTTGTTTTGGGCAACAGTTTACAAATAACATAAGAGACAATTTAATTATGGTGCAGGCCTAATTACTGTATAGTTTTTCAATTTCGCCGCTGTAAAATTTTATTCGCAAATTATCTCAGTGGCCTTTGAAAACGTCATTCTTACATCACAACTTTGATAAATTTCGAAAAGCATTAAATTTCGCGAATTTGGATGGATCAGCGAATTTAGGGAAATTTCTGCTGCTGTTAGCCTCACAAAGGAGCCTTAACAAATCAAAGCCCGTTGTTGATAACCACTTCATGAGTAAATACTAGTGGGAAAAGTGACCATGTTATCACAAATGTGAAAGTTTCATACTGGACACAAACTGAACTATCATTCCCAGACATCTTTTACTCCTTACCATATTTTTCCTGAGGTACTGGCTGATCTTGTTGGCCTCCCGGAGTAGCAGTGCCACCTTGTACAAGTCAGTTTTACCGGGCTGGACATCCTGGTACCGTTTAGACAGTGATGTCTCCTGTCGCTTCTGTTTCAGAGATTCCAATTTCATGGTCACCTTCTGTTTCTCCTCCTCCAGTAGCATTATAAGTGGTGTCTTTTTACTTGGCACATGGTCAGCCACCTATAATAATTAAAAGTGGTAACATAACTGTGGCCTGGAGATTTATATTTTTATAAATTCTTCCATCATCTAGATCTAAATCAAAATGACAATATTTGCAGTTCATAATATGATATTGTGTTTATTTATTGCATTAAGTCTTCTGAAGAAAATATCATGATATGTATCACGATACCCACCCCTAATTACTAGGGCGGTAAAAAGTATCCGGGTACGGGTCAGGTGGGGGAAGTAACCCTGATACTTACCTTTTTAGCAACCTTTGCCTCCATTTCCTGTCTTCGTCTCCCAGCAACAACTTGTTGTTCTAGCATCTATAACATAAAGGTCACAATGGTAACAAGTGAGAAAAAAAATCCCATTCACCCCTCTAATTTCTCAATGGACTATTCCAACTTAGAAGAGTTCAAGTGTGTCTTCGGGGGTGAAAGGGTAAAATCAACTCATTTCTACATTATTTCTGACGCTGTTCTGTACAACTCTTTATAGGTTATGTATCCTGGCTCTTAACATACATACCTCCTATCTTCCATTGATTGAGTTTTTCTATAAGCCTCTGTACTTATTTTATTTCCTGACCTCTTCTATAAGCTTATGAGGCCCTGTAGTTTCTGTTCCTTAGGCCCCATACTTACTATTTTCTGTTTCTTGAGCCCCTCTTTAAGCCCCTATACTTACTATTTTCTGTTTCTTGAGCTCCTCTATAAGCCCCTATACTTACTATTTTCTGTTTCTTGAGCTCCTCTATAAGCCCCTGTACTTACTATTTTCTGTTTCTTGAGCCCCTATACTTACTATTTTCTGTTTCTTGAGTTCCTCTATAAGCCCCTATACTTACTATTTTCTGTTTCTTGAGCTCCTCTATAAGCCCCTATACTTACTATTTTCTGTTTCTTGAGCTCCTCTATAAGCCCCTATACTTACTATTTTCTGTTTCTTGAGCTCCTCTATAAGCCCCTATACTTACTATTTTCTGTTTCTTGAGCTCCTCTATAAGCCCCTGAGCCTCCTGTCGTGACTGCTCAGCACGCTGAACCTCCTGTGACTGATCCTTCACTACTTTCTCCAGTTTTTTAAGTTTTCCTTCGTAACCAGACTTTTGTGTATTCAGAACTTGTTCAGCTTCTTTTCTTGCTTTTTCTATTTCTTGCATCATTTCCTCCTGAGCTTGACGACGAGCTTCCTCAAGCTCTGCCTGAAGCCTGTAAGAGGTATTGTTACTTTCACTATCTATTATGTACATACCAAGTAAGATGACATAGTGGAGTTATTAGAGTGAATTGAAATATCTGAAGGTAAGTTTCTATATGGCAATATAAGCTTTGACACTTATATTCTGTATAGTATATCTGTAGTGGTCAGAGGATGTACAAGACTTCAGTTTACCCAGCTTAGTTAGGCAAAAAAAAGTCTGTTTACGGTTACATTGGCAAAAAAAAATAGGGTCGGTCAGTCGGGACGTTTTTTCAAAAATCTTTTTTTATTTTTTTTTAGAGTTTTTCACTCTAAAATGATGGCCGGAACTGTAGTCTGAGATCGAAATCCCGACTTAAAAAAAAAATTTCATAAAAAAGTGGAAAACAAAATTAGGGTCGAGGGTAAAAAAATAGGGTCAGTCGGGTAACCCTAAACAGACATTTTTTTTTTTTTTGGCCTTAGCTATACAAACCTAGCTTCCTGGACCTGTATCAGCTCCTGTCTGGCAAAATCAAAATCTCTCATCTCATGGTTGTTGGCTGGCACCTTGTTGGTCACCTCCTTGGGATGATTAAACCTGTACAGAAACCATACAATTATTACGGCTTCCAATTCTTATACAGGAAAGTAGGATTAAATATGGAGATAGATTAAGGTATGTTTTACTTGTCATATGTGCCCTTGTTCTGCCCAAGAAACTTCAGAAAGTTAAACACAATATTTCTGTTTAATTTCAATGCTTTAATGATGTTTAATATACAAACCTTTTCAGTACTATCTTTAGTAATGACAGCATGAGAGGTTTTATGAGTCTTACTCAAACTTATAATGTATGAACAAATATTTTGTTTTGTTTCTAACTTATAAGTAGCAAGAGCATCAGGGTACAAATGAAGAAATGTTAAAACAACAGTCTGTGACTTTAACTTTTTTCACTGCTAGACATTTGGACTAGTAAACCCCTAAAATTTTACTAGTCTGGCTATTTAATCACTAGTCCGAATGAAATATACAACTGCTTTGCTTCAGCACTTCAGTCATGATAAGTTTACGATTTTTGACACAAATTACAGTCTGGATATGTTCATAAACACAAATTTTCACAAAATGATACATCCGGACTGAAATAATTGGATACACTATGCACTCAAAATGTGTTGAAAAATGCAATTGACCACCTCTCTTGTAAATATTGTAAAGCTGATTTTAATCAGGAGGAGAGCCACTAGTCTTATTGGACTTGTTCATTTCAATTGGCACTAGTCCGGCTGTAAAATTACTAGTCATGGGCATCAGACTAGTGCTTAAAGTCACAGACTGAAACAAGTAGACAATAAGATACACACCAGAAAATGAAAACTTTTCCCGATTGTATCTCAGACATATCCCTTAGTCTGTCACCAGCAGTGTTTAAAGTTTTTAAAGCCAACAGGTATACACCAAAATGTGAAAATTTCCCTTTTGTCATCAGCGATATGTTAATTACCTATAGCGTATTAGAGTTGTTATAATGAACCAAAATTAACCAGAGCATTATAAAATTATTTGTCTAGAGATTAAAAGTTTAACCTAATTTGAACTTAGGCAGTCTGCCAAAGGTGAGAAACAAGTAATCTAGAAGATTAATTAGACAGGAATTAATACTGCAGTTATATATAGCTAAAAAGCACAGGCTCAGGTCACTATTACAGTAAAGTCAGCTGTGATTGGCTACTATTATAGTAAAGTCAGCTGTGATTGGCTAAGTCTAAACTTTGGACTGTTTCATAATCTTAATTAATGACAAATTAAAGTAGTTTACTCAGCATGTTAGTGGTGACCACATCAATAACCAAAACACATTTTGTATGTGGTTATATTTGATACGATAGATTACGATAATGGATTCAGCATGATGTTTGAGGATTATTATCAAATCTATGAATTGCTACATCACTTGTTTAACATACACGGACAAAGTTTCACTAGAAAGTCCTTAATAATTACTGCTCTACTTCAGCCAATAAACCTTGTGTCAGATCGGACAGCATGTTACTCCCAAATTCACTAATAAAATCTTTTAGCTGAACACAATTATAAGTTAGCTTACAGTAATAAGAAGGCCAAAAACTTATTCAGCACTTAGTTAAACAACTAAAAAGAAATTGTCCAAACTTGAGATTTCTTTTGTGGAACATTTCTAAAATAAATGCCACTTTCTATCATTTTCAATATTTATGGAATTTTTTAATGGATCTCCTGATACTCCTAGAGCATGTAACAGTACTATAACCACACTCTATAACAAAAGCATTCTATATACATGTATAGTGTAAAAACATACCTGAAGTAGTGGTCTCCTCCAAGTATCACTCGATCTCCCTGTGGTTGTCAAAAAATTATTGTCAAATGTACATTCAACAACAGCCTTAAAGCAAAGATTTATAGAATTTGAGATCTGTATTTTAGTCAAGCTTTGCTCAATTTAATCCATAGGTTTAGAAAAATCCTATATTTCAAGAAAATTGGGATTCCTCAAGAATAAACTTAAGCAACCAAAGCCTGACAAACAGAATGTCTCTGTACATGTTAATTCACATAAATAGGTCAAAACATATAAAACAATAACAGCCACGCGAGTACCTATTGTAAGTAAATTAGCGCCCCACAGACCCCTGGCATAGAGGAATGTAGCCACTGACTATGTGTGTGTGTGATTGTAAGATAATCACTGCTGATCTGATTCTTTTTAGCAATAATGTGGATGTTTCAAAGGTTTAAATTACTTTTTTAGATTTTCCTTCTCAATACAATCTTAAATTTACTTCTTAAAACCGTAACAGCAATAAGAAACCAGGTTTTTCATCTTTCAATTTAATACACTTATATAGATAAACTACTATACTTTGAGCAATAACAGTACAACATCAGGTTTTAAACAGTAACTAAATCATTTTGAATCAAAACACTTAGTAATTCACTTTAATCTACATTAATTAGTAATCCTAGTATCCAATCTTTATTGGCCCCTTTCTTTGTTCCCAGTAGATACAGATCTAGGCTAGTTTAAAGGTCTTATCATGATGTCATCAGCTGATATGGACACGCCCCTGAGCACCCGTGTAAACAAGAAGTACCTGTACACACGCCTCCGAGGCACTGGTGCAGAACCAAAGGCTGCACATAATGAATGAGTGGAGATTGAATTAAGATTTCTTTATGGTATGATTTACAATGTAAACAGACAGAGTCAATAGTTGTCAGAGTTAAGAGACCATCGTTGTACACACTACCTCTCATCCTCTAGGATATGTAAATATCATACAACAGCTAGCACTCAATGACCAATATCAGGTACAAAACACGAACAGTGTTACCTATTCTCTGTTGAACATACCATATACAAAAACTACTTCATAGGAACAGGTGACAAGATATCTACCCAATAATTTAAGATTTTGTAAATATGGTGATAAATACAATTTTTATTATAAATCAATGAATCAACATATTACCTACAGCAAATACATCTGAATTGGAATTAAAAATTGTCATAGTGGTTAAATAAAGTCACCACTTCGTGCCAGTAAAGTTAAATAGCTTCACTGACCCAATGTAAGAGAGATAACTATTTATTGTAATACAAGTGTCGCAGTGATGACATCAAAGCTGAGTACCTAATACGATACTTACATGATGGAGGATGGACGGCTCCGATATACTGTTACCATTGACATAAGTTGGGGCGTCCCCGATCGGTGTGACTGTAACCACACTATCCACATTGTTGATAATGCTGGGAAAAGACAGAACAAAGCTCATAGCAACAAAGAAAATAAACAAGTCAAAAGAATTATTTACTGATTAAAATTAGATTTAGATTTTTACACATTTCACAACCTTTTGCATAATACATTATTGAAAAGATATAAAGAAAAAGTCATTAATTACAAATTACTGTTGTTTACTTGAGAAAATATACAGTAACTTATTATAACTGATTAAGATTACACAATCTAAAGCTAAAATAAAACTAAGTATCTTACCAGTGGTTGTCAGCAATGAGAGCACCACTAAGCTGTATTTCATGGTCCGAGCTGGCACACATCCGTCCAACACGAGTTTGGCCCTCCCGTATGATATACAGTAACATCTCCGACAGCTGAGGGTCTTCGTTCAAGTTTACCAAGTTAGGCTGTTTGTTATCTACTTTAAAAGCCACGCCAGATTTCTGGAACAAATGGTCATTTTCTTAGTATTTATCTAATACTAACTCTGTGAGTTGTGAATTATTGTACATCTCTAGATTTCTATACAAATCTTCTACAGTTAAAACAGAGGAACTATATATAAATTTTTGGCGTGTAAAAAGTCAGGTTAATTCACATATTTCGGCCATTTTTAAAGTTGTCCAATTGAGAAATTGTTATCATTTTTACCATCTATAGTTGTGCAAAAAATTAGCACTCTAGCTTACACACGTATTTTTCTCAAAAACATGGTGGTCAAAATCTTGGCCATTTTGCAATTTTCGACACAGACTTTGGTACATGGTACAGTTTGCAATTGTCAATCTTACCTCTAATTGTTTAGATTCAGCCACTTTCCGTTCCTCAGACTGTTGTAGACGCTGCTGCCATGACCTTGAATTTGAATAAAATTAAAATATCTCTCATCATCTTGGTCACCGGATGTCAAGCAAAAAGTTAACCCAGTTAAAAGACACCAGAAATCATACTAGTAGTTTATATCTCCTATATTCCTAACTTGTATCTTCCAAAAATTCTCATTATTTTGATAAAGTCAGTCAGATGGAATTCAGTTAAGTCATTGAGTAAAGTGAATTTCAATGTTTAACATATGCAGGGACCAAATCAGAATACCTAGTATTTCAAAGATTATGTCTTTTACTCATTCACCACATTGGAACCATTTCAAACGCTGGAATAATTCATAATGAATTTACAGGGGTGTATGACAACAAGGTTCAAATGCACAAGACTTAAAGGAAAATTGAATTTAAATAAATCCTACACCTTTCCTTCTGCTACAGTATGACTATGCCTGTGTCACCTACCTCGTAATTTCCTCCATCTCCCGTTCCCGGGTCAAAAGTCTTTCTTTGAGGCTGGCTATCTCTACGAGGCTCGCTGTGTGGGTGTCGTCAGTCATATAAACAGAATGGTTCTTCAGTCTCTCAATCTCTGCCCTCAACTCTGGAGTACATAGCACAAATATCACAACATTAAACAAAACTTCATATATATATTAATTGGTGATCTCAGAATACATAACAAGCTTGAATAGTTTTGTTTTGATTAAATATCCAATACAGCTTAGACTGCCATAAGTTCTTTGTAGAAACAGAAACTATCACTTAAACAGACTCCTTTTCTGGTATGTCTCTGTCAGCTGTCCAGAAAAATAAAAGAAAAGTTGGCCAAAAATGTGCAATGAAAGGGCAGAACAAGCCAGGATACCATTATATATTGATCCTCGACTACCCCCATGGTGGAGTAATTAACTTAACATGCCACCGTAAACAATCCTGAAATGGGTACTGCAGGTACAATTTTCCACCTTGACATGGTTTTTTTATATGAGAAGTTGAACTTACCACGAATGATTTTGGCCTTCGGGTCCTCATTGACTCGTGCAATGTTAACGATGGATCTAGCCTGGCTGGCATATGTGGGTAAAGTTAAGGTGAAACAAGAATTACTGCTTTTTATAATCCATTTCTCATATCTCACTTTTCCCAGTGGTTCATAAAACTACAGAAACATTGAGAAGGATCATCTGCTTAGTTTTCTTATCTCCCTTAGATGTCATTCCTGTCTGTGATAGAGGTGAGGACATTTTAAATACCTTTATCAATCTACGTGCATAGATACACCGCGTCTTTTCCTATTATATTCACTATTCATTATGTATAAGACCAGCTTCAGATATTGTGACCCTATACACATCGAGCTGAACACATGTATAGAAGGTGAGCCAGACCCCTATGCTATAACCAATGACATGTATAGAAGGGGAGCCAGACCCCTGTGCTATAACAAATAACATATATAGAAGGGGTGCCAGACCCCTGTGCTATAACCAATAACATGTAAAGAAGGGGAGCCAGACCCCTGTGCTATAACCAATGACATGTAAAGAAGGGGAGCCAGATCCCTGTGCTATAACTAATCACATGTATAGAAGGTGAGCCAGGTTCCTGTGCTATAACCAATGACAGTGATAAGGATATCGGAGTGTGCTCAGCGTCTCCTCTATGTGCTGACATGATGGACTGATGGTGGCGATCATGGCTGTTTTGGAGTTCCCTCCCAGACTCTCCTTCAGCAGCCTACACACAGAAAAATACAACATGTATTGAAATAAAGATTCAGATAGAGATGAGAAATACAGTACAATAATATACTGTAACATACTTTATTTATTTTCAAGAGATACACATTTTTGTGTAATTTTGCTAGAGAGCTCGAATACAAATTAAAAGTATTGTGATTAAAAGTATGTGGGGCATACTTACCATGTGAGAACTGAGTCCCTATAAGGTATATACGGCTTCCTCTTTCTGTTGTTACTGAGGGCTTGGTCTGACAGAGAGCTGATCACCTTTCCCAGAGTCAGCAAGGACTTGTTAATATTGGCCCCTTCCTGTAACATCATCGCAAACACTTGTTAATAAACGAAATGATTATTTTTCTCCCACATACAAAGGAAAGGATATAAGAAGCATTTTCATAATGACACAATCATGAGTCCTTCGACCATGCATCAAAATTGATAGCATTATTGATATTGTACTTCATGGTTACACCACATAAATTCATGGCATCATTAGTTGCTTTTCCCAAACTTCCAGTGCAAGTATAATTGGAGTTGACAGATAAATTTCTCATGGCTATAAAGAGTTACATATCAATGAATTCACTTCCTCTAAAACTCCCTTCCCTCTATGCTTGACCTTCACCTTTGACCTGACCTGTTAACACTCACCCTTAACCTCTGACCTGAGGTATTTGCCTGAGACTGGCGTTCACTGCCTGCCAGGTCTACAAGGTTGATCTTACTGGTGGTAGAGTGATCGTGTTCTTCTCCCTCCAACTCCTCCGTCTGAAACATCATCAAGGTTATGAATTAATATAAGCTTTAAGTTTTTCTTCAGTTCTGAATACCGCTACATTAAGCAGATATGAACAATGGAGACAACATGTTGTGATAATTGACATTTGGGAGGTCCAACTTACTTTTGTTTGTGTGAGTACCAGTGTGAAGACAGAGTGGGAGCGACTACTCTTATCGTTCATGCCTGTGGCAGCTGTAGCTCGGTTCTTGTTCCCAAGGTTAATCCAGGCCTGTAATTATAAACAATGAAAATGTCTCCCAAACCATAGCCAATCTTCTAAGGAATTTAGGTTAATCTCTTTCAAATAATAAGAAAAAGACTAGACAGTGAAACTACGGCTTATAACAATCAACTTATGAAGTTATATTATGGTAAGTACAATTTTTATGTTAGATAATTACAAGTACTTTTCAACAGTAGATGTGTATATAGGACTACGTATCAAATAGCATTAACATATGTTATTGGTGAGCTATCAGCCTATTTCTTGTAAGATAGGACATGTTGTATTATACATCTAAATTCCTGATGAGTTAACTGCCCCTACTCACCTCAACATCCTCAAACGAGTTGGTGACATAGGTAGACAATCCTTCCACATAGGGACCAAGTGACGGGTGTTCACGTACCTTCAGCTACAATGTACAACATCTCAACATGAAGCACATTTTATTGGATTTGATCAGACTACGATTCCTAGAGATGGAATTATAAATTTCTTGTAAAATGTACAGCACATTTCCTGAATCATTACCAGGAGCAACATAAACAAATACTTTGGAGGCCAAAAACACTTAATAACTTTCCTGAAATTATTGTTATATTCTAGATAATATCTAAATACTTTTGCTTTAAATGCATATTGTGTCTACAATTTTTTTTTATTTGGAACAAGTTTTCTTCTGGGTTTTGGGTTGACACTACTATACCAGTGGTACATTATACTTACTGTGGGTTTCTTGCCTCCCTTATTTTTGTAAGAAGCCAGAAGATCATGGATCTTTTCATTGTAGATCTCGAAAAAACTTATCTCCACATTGATCTTTACCTATGTAAAAATGAGAAAATCATTTTATATGAAATTTATTTTTCTTTATCACAAATGGATTTTTGCAGAGGCAGATATTTAAATTTATATAGAATTGAGTGCTCTGTTACAGTGCAATGATTTCCCTATGATATCACATGAAGATTTAACAAGTTCAGTTACCCGGTAATACACTGACTTGTGTTGAGTACTACATAAAGACATTTAAATATAAACCCAGGTGTTGGTTACGCCCCAGTGACTACCTGTACAGCTTGTTACATAGTAATTGTAGAACAGCATTGTGTGTCCAGGGGACAATGGAATGGCTCCACACCTGGTAGCTAGCTATATAGCTCATCAGAAATACAGCATTACCCTTACAGGCTTTCTGAACTTAAGCCATAATTGATGTTAATTATTGGGTATATACCCAATATTGTAAAAAGGAAAATCATCACATTATGAATTGCTACCACTATACTATAATGCTAAGTCCACATCTAATATTTTTTACATATATTTCTTTTTTTTTTCTATTTGAATTAACATCTATGTAAATTACGTATTTATTCATTTCAACCTGTACCCCAATATATAGCCATGTTGTAGATAAGTGTACTTATCCCATTGTTAGTAACACCTGCCCCAGATCCCCAAGATAAACATGTAAATAAGCCAATCCTAAGGGATAGAGATATTCCAAGGTCTCGAGGATTAAGGCCGCTCTATCTTATAATCATATCATCAATATTGACCATATAACCTTAACCTAGGCCACTGGACGACGTTACTGGTCAAAGAGTGGAGACAACTGGACATCTACTAGTGGAGAGCAGAGACAACTGGACGTTACTGCTAAAGACTATCTTATGCTGGCATCAACATTTTATAAATATTATCACTACATATAGGCTTTAGTAACAGATATTTCTGATGATAAAGGAAATGCTCAGTATAAGTTTATATGTTGTCTTCTCTGTACATTATTAAATACAAGTCTATCCTATTAAGATACATGTGATTTAACATTGATATATCAAAACTATGATTTTTATGATTTTTATTTCTCTCTCATCACCCCTGCTTTTCTCTACAAGTGTCAACACTAACACAACCGTGTTCTTCCTTAAATGACTAGTTAATAGGACTTAAAACACAATCCAACCAAGTAGTAGCTAGGTAAAAATATCTATAATATATAATATTGAAAAGGGTTGATCATGAGTAATAATGCTAATTTCCTTCCCCAGAGTAAGTACATAACTATACAATATAAACAGTACCTTGGGTCGTACTATTCTTTATTTTAAGTCAGTAACTTACACCATTCTCATGTTTGACATGTGTATGCAATAAAGACACAAATGAAGCAGAAGAATAAATATTGAAAGTAAATATATGATTAAAAGTCTGCCAAATATTAGAAGATTATCATTATATACAATGACTGTGTACAATATGAGGTGGTCACAAACACTTGTGTATAAGATGTATACTTATCTAAATGTATGTAAACATCTCGATAGAATTTACCTTTTAAACCATAAACAGTAAAAATAAATAGTGTTCCAATACAACATTCATCAAGATTCTTATATTGTTAGAGTTAATGAGATCTGTAATAATTATAACGATTACTACCAGATAATATAGAAGTCATAGTCTACTACACAAGGAAACTGTATAGAAAACAGCAGACAGACGGAATTGACCATCAAAATCAATTAAAGCGAATCATATTGCATGTTAAAATGGACTTTTGATTTCCATTCCTAAAGTCAACAATGACAGAAATAGAATATAAAATATAAATAATTTATGTAAAAAGCAATTTTAAAATGCAAAAATTATGATTTTTTTACCCTAAAACTCAGCAATGTAACACCTTCATTGGTAAATGATAAAAGATAAAACAACATCACAGAAAAATAAATCCACCATAGATTTATTTTGCCTTTCAACCGTTCATTTGATTCCATTAGCTCTACTTATCTATCTAATGTGACAACCTATCTAATCTACAGTTCCAACTAGATATATGATACCTAGATATATCACAGTAGCTGACAGGAGATATTTATTTAGAGCGTCCTGTAAAGTACTTGAGATTCCCTGTATATAAAGAACAGTGAACAGTAATTATGTTGTCCTTTACTCGTGTGTATGAGCGTAAATACGACAGACAGATCGGTCTATAATCTGTATAATGAGAAGAATTTAACGGTATTGTATATCCGTACAGAAATACCTGAATGGATTATCCCTAATCAGAGAGGCTTACCTACTCCACACATTGACCAAAGGTATAAAAGCTGTCAATGTTCCCTTTTGTAGTAAATTTTGGGGTTAATTAGTTTAACTAATAATTTTATTAACTTAAAAGTGTTTTCATGGGTTACCTTTATGAGTATCTATTATAGGAGGAAGACCATACAAGTTAGTGTAATAATGACCCTTAAAAAGGAGAAAATTGCACTAAATTAAGAAGTTCAGGTGTTTGATTGTAGATTTACATCAATTGATGCAATAAAATATTTCAAAAGGTGATGCAAAGCTCTTTAATTGTGGATATGTCTTAGAAATTCAAAAAATTCTCCTACTCCAACTCTATCTAGTGAAGGGAACATTGAGGGATACAATATTCACAGTAAGGTTACTTTAGGACCTGTAATAAATCTAGTCTACAGGCTGTAGAACAAAGAATTGTTTATCTTTCTGCTTGAATAGGGTGTTGACATAACTTCACATAACACAATATTCAGGTGTATTACTGGACAGGAACAATACATTAAAGTAGTTGTAGTTGTATGAGAGCATTGTTACTTGATGTTGAAAACTGTTAGGTAATCAGTGTCACAAGAATCACTGCCAAAATACTAGTTAAAATACAATGATTATTACTACACTGAAGGTGTGTATCAGAAATGTAGGAGAATGGCATTCTTAAGCAAAGTCTTAATTATATCATAACTGTGAAATATATCTGCATAATTACTGAACATGGATACATTGGCTAGACAAACCAGCCAAGCTGTAGTTTTCAATAAACAGCTACTTAAACAAGATCTTTAAACGTCTTAATTAATGAACTGATCATCAACGACTACAAAATAAAACATGTTGATGTAAGCACTACCAACACTCATTTTAATGAACTAGAACACATTATCTACAAATGTAAACTCATTACTTAGAGAAATATTATACTATTAGAACATTTACCAATCTAAAGTACAACAACTCCACTGTCAACCAGAACATTGAAGTCCAGGAATTGTAATAATACAGATAGTTAATGAATAGTCTGGTTTCTATTGAATTTTAAAAGCTGGCAATTCTAATTGTCAGTTTATTAATTAGAGAAATATTATAATATCAGAACATTAACCAATCTGAAGTACAAAAATTCAACCATCAACCAGAACATTAATTAAAGTAAGGGAATGATAATACCGATAATGAATAGTCTGGTTTCTATTGAATTTGAAAAGCTGGCATTTCTAATTGTCAGGTTATGAATTTCAATGCCATCAACATTTGGCCGTTTATTACTTAGATGTCATCCTCCACAATCTGAAAGCACTATTCATCTTTGTATGTAGTTTAAATGAGGTCAATGTTTTGTTCCTCTTCCAAGCTATTCTATGTGTGGTAGACAATAGATGTCCTATTTTGACAATTAGCTATAGGTTGAATTGGATCTCTCCGTGTATACAGAAGACATCATCATTACCATCCCAATGGTCATTTAAATACTTAGTATTCATTTCCTGTCTTGGTGTTTCAAACTTTTAACAACGGGTATATATATTCTACTATAGACTTCAACAAAACAAGTATGAATGAAAACAGCCACAGGGCTGGAATAAATTGGCCAATTAAGAAAGAAAATTATATTGAGATAAAATATATAGTAGAAGAAAAAGAATGGTATTCAACAAATATAAGACACTTATTTAAATGTCTCTCTAAATAAACAATTTATTAGTTATGGATGTGTATATCCAATGTTCAGATTTGATTTATCATCATTTTTCCAGCAGAAAGAATTTGATACTTTACATAATTTACCTTAAGTGTTTCATTGTATCTAGTGAGATTTGTGAAAGCTTACCTTGTCTGAATCTCTTGTGACATCGGCCCTACAAAACAGCTCCTCACAAAATCGGGGAATGATTCCAACTTCATTGCCATGCCCCATAATGCTGAAGTTATTACAAACTAAGATATGACAATGCCAGCCATTTTCAAACTGTTGATTACAATTGCAAGCTGGTATGAACAGAAGGAGACATGACCACAGGTATTCCCAATTTCCCATACAGCCATTATTAAGGCAAATGATGGATGGACTTATTGATAAAGTATAAAATTATCATATTATACATGCAATTATCATAGTAAAAACAATCTGAAGATGTGAAGAATTTTTTAGTGAGAGAATAACCTGTAATGATAACCTGTGAGAGAATGATTATTGATAACCTGTGAAAGAATAATTACCTGTAACTCTTGCCACTTCCTGTTTGTCCGTAGGCAAACAAACATGTATTGTATCCCTCAAAGGCCTTCCCCAACAGAGGCTGGGCTAGAAGGCGGTACACATGCTCCTGACTCGCATAATCTCCCAAGTTGTTGTCCAGGGAGTTAAAAGCATAATCATACGCAAACTTGTGAAGGATACCAGAAGATGTTGTAACTGACGCCTCATTTCCAGACATTGAAACCATGCATCTTGATAGGTGATCACCTATCTCCCTGATGGAGAAAACAAGTAATTATTAAAATCTGTATCATAACCATCCTCCAGATCTTTTATCTTTCTTAAGCTTATATATAATAATTATTACCAAAGACAACTTCTTCAATTTTATTTTTTTTAGAAAATCAAGAGAATCAATTTAATTATAAATCATCCACTGAGTATACAGACATCTTAAGCTTGGTTATTATTTTATATAATACCAGGTATAGAATTTGATGAAACCATTTTGGGGTCAAGTATATAGAAAACAGAAAAGTTCTCCAAAGGAACTGGCATAGAGTTAGTGATGGGATTAGGGTTGATTTTGGTTTTCAAAGACTCCTTGCATTAATAGTACCCAGGTACCGCTGTTAATATAAGTTGTTCATCAAAAATAATATTTTGAAACACATGAAATTCCGATGCATTCATTGGTTACACAGTGGATAGAAAGCAAAAAATATAGTAAACAAATGTTTCTATAGACATTTTGATGAGATATGAACTTCAAATATTATTTTTAAAAACTGTAAATAACCAAAGGCACAAACATGTCTAATATGAAAAACATACACTAAATTACTGCATTATCCTGTGGCTAGTTATGAAGACTAATATAAGCAGCTTACATTGTAGTACAGAATTTCTTGATCTCCTTCTTATACACATAAGTGTTACTTTTGTCACCCACATTGTTGCTGACAGCTACCAACCAAGAACATGTACTATACATACTGTATATTACTCGGGTCAAATTCTACCCCACTGAATCAATGAATGATTGTTTATGTCATTTTATCAAAGAAAAATTCATTTCATTTGTTATCAGGATTATCCTTATTTACCATCAAATAAAATAGTTATATTTTATACATTATTATAATTTAAGCATTTAGAAAGCACAAAACCACTGACTAAATTACCCTAATATATATATGCTTCAATTCACTTGTAAGTATATAAGTTTTATCTGACATGATGTTACAGGAGTGGATGTGAATAAATCACATATTTTACCAGATAATAAAGTGCTTTGTTGTGAAATGTGTCCTCTTCCAGTTTAACCTATTGACTATACAAACCTCTGTAAGAACGGACGCATTCGGACAGCCACGGTCACACTGCTGCTGTCCTCATCATCCAGTCCCATGAAATCTCCACGGAATTTGTCACAGGACATCTGGTAACATGGGAGATCCATTTGTACGGTTGAGTAACATTCTGGGGTGCTGAGTAACTTGTTATCCAGAGTAAACCTCCGCACCGGTGTTGACTTCATCCCTGGACTGTACTCGCCAATAATACTTGATGATGAATCTACATGCCCCTCGACCGTAACCCTCCGTGCTGCCTGTTTTACTGGAGTTAGAAAAGAATCAGTATCTGGCGTTTTACAAAATTCAGTTTTTAATTCACTTGTTGTCCATGCATTTCTATCATCCCTAGAAATTGTTATTTTTGCATCACATTCATCCTGTCTGCAAAAATCACTTGTAGTAATTGTGATTTTTTTATCGCATGCCTCTGCATCTCTACCAGTGCTTACTGTTATTCGCTTATCAACTTTAAGTTGACTGTCACCAAAGTTTTGTTCTGGATTTGGTTCAATATTTTCTTTGCTGAGTGGGTCACTTGGGTCAATATTTGACAGTACAGTAACAGAGCCCTTGCCTCCTCTGTCTATAAACAGAGACACACTTACTGGGTCAGGTTTTATGTGACCGACAGACTTTGTACCACCCACAGAAGTTTCCATTATTTCAGTATTGAAAGAGACAGCTCTTGAGCCGGGGGTACCCCGGTCTCGTATATCAGTAGGCAAGGTCGGCAACAGCCGTTTACCTCTCGCTTTGCTCCGTGGGGTCTCCATATTTTTCCAATCACAACACAAAATGACAGATTAGAATTGTTAGAAGAAAAGTTCCTCAAAATTGGACACTACTTCAAATAGTGTTTCATTTGTGAGAGTTATACATGCACATCATAGAGAGCGAAGGAAAACAAGCACGGAATTCTAGTCAAGTAGCCTTGTGATAGTTCGAAATCCGCCGTGAATCCACAGACGGTAAACAATCGAATGGAGTCTAAACTGACGAACACACAGGTGCCCGTTTTAACGAACGTCTGCAGACACATGCATAAATGCACCACTAAAATACAATCCATGCATTTTCTTACGCCTCAAATATTCCAGCTCAAACGTTAATGATCGCTTCTGTGTATAACATATGTAGACTTAATCCGATGAAGATTAAAGTCTTTCAAAAATCCCTCGTCGCCTTCCCGCTGACATTTATCGAATACAACACGGTCTTTTGATTGGCTAATATTATTCGAAGTGTTACTTCTAGCAAGATGTTCGTTGCCGTAAAAGTACATGTACTGAACCAAATCGGAACGGAGTGCGACACCGCCGTTTCATCAAAGTAGATCATGTTTCATCGAAAATTGTTTAAAATTGAGAGTATCTCGTGCAATTAATATGAATTCATAGCACTTACATCTAAAAATAAATTGAAGCAGTCAATCATTTTTTTTCAATTATCCTAAATGTAAGAATAATGTCATGTTAATGACAAAAGAATATATTGTCGTCTACTAGACGATGTACTAATAATACTGTGACCAGATATTTAAATATAGTAATTATACATTTAAGTCTCTGACAGGACGTAACGATATAATGTTTAATTATTCAGTTACTAATTTTATTTCATTATCTAGTTAATTGAATTAGTAATTTCTTATTCGTTCGGCCATGCAGTAAAACAAGATAACTCTGAGAACATTTTAATTAGAAAGCAAAATTAAAAGAAGACATATTTTATTACTTAAGCCTAAAAACAAAATTCAATTTTGATAGGCCATGTATGCATCTTTTTTTTTATTTTTTTTAAACAAGTATCTTCTAGAAATTAAAGATATATAATCATACTGGTATTAAACCCAATTTCTATTATACAAATGTAATATATAAAACGTCTTATCAAGCAGCTCATTGTTTGCAAACTGATAGGAGCCAATTATTTTTGCATTATATCTCAGAGAAGATCAATGATATTTAAGTGATAATATGACTTATAAGTGACTTATAAATCCTTGGAGAAGATATAAATATTTGAATATATTAACACATGCGTATCTTTGGATGAAATGAAACTGTTTCAACCAAAACTGATTAGAAATAATTAACCGGAAACATATATACATACTAATATATTTTTCTGAATTAACTTACCTTTTTGGAGAAATCTTGGAGGTCTGAAGATTTGATAGCTGTGTAACTCCTTCATGGCTGTTAGTTCATTCACATCGAGCTATCAACATGTATCTCTCGCAGTGGTCACTTGAAGAACTGAAGGAAACTGGTCCCGATCTTTTGATTTCTGGATCCTCGGGGTATTGTCATAAAGCTACAGGTATATTGTCACCTGTCGCCAATTAATTACGTCTTCTACTCTATCCTCCAACACGTGTTAGTTGATTGTTAAATGTACAGCTGCCACCTACCCACTCCGGCTATTCAGGTAATACCCTGGCCATTAGGGGGCTGACCCATTATAAGACTACCTGTGGTGCAAGATGACCCTTATTACGTAACAGATCATCGATTACATGGCCATACCATTTAGGGATGATCAGGGTCGCGTGGACATCCCGAGTAGATCACACCTGTATTATAAGGCACGCGCTTCACCTTGTACCATTTCCGGATTTATCTTAATAAATATATATATAAACACACCTATTTCCTTCTCAAGTTGTATTCATAAACGAGTAAAACACATATGATACAGAATGAAAAAGTCTTTGTGTAATACGTTAAATACGGACAAAGAGGCGACATTAAAAATACATACGCGGAGATGATCGCAACTGACGTTGTGACAGCAAAAGTTTAAAATCAAAATTAATCACACTTATTTGGAAATTAGTTACAAGTTTGAGCTTTGGCATTTTACCAGAAATATATAAAGCATTATCTTATATACAAATGTCTTGTTTTACTACCAATAAAATTAATTTTACACCACGTTTATATCCCATCAAAACTACGTAAACTAATAGCTATACTCACAGATATTCCAACTAAAAATATTTTAATAACCATCCAGTACTTTTTTCCTTTCTTCCGTTACTTTCATACTTATACAAATTTTGTATTTGTTTTCATATTATTCTTCCATTAAAACAAGACTGTTGACATATACATGCATATATCAGATTTAAACGGACACAATTATTTTTTAGTTATCTTCTGCTGTACAAAAAGACCTTAATTGTGTTAGATAATGATCAAAATAGAAATACTGCCGAGTATGGCATCTACCCCGAATACTCAGAAAAGAATGGATTTTCTTTTTTAAACTTTTGATTATTGGTAACGCTCTCATGTTTAACTGGATGCCACAGGGAGCCGCATTTGGCTCACTTTCGTTTCAATGACATGGTCACCAGTGAAAAAAGTGTTATTTTGACTACTTTGTTCCTGACCCGAAGGGCCGGTGAGCTTACGTCATGGCTCGGCGTCCGTCGTCCGTCCGTCCGTCAACATTTCCTTTAAATCGCTACTAGTCATAGAGTTCTCCATGGATTCTTACCAAATTTGGCCAGAAGCATCCTTGGTGGAAGGGGGAACAGAGCTTGTATAAATTTTGGCCCTGACTCCTCGGGACAGGAGGGGCGGGGCCCAATAGGGGAAATAGAGACCTCTAAGAGGTAAATCCTTTAAATCGCTACTAGTCCTAGAGTTCTAAATGGATTGCAACCAAATTGAGCCAGAAACATCATTGGGGGAAGGGGAAAAAAGATTGTATAAATTTCGGCTCTGGCCCCCGGAGGCAGGAGGGGCGGGGCCAAATAGGGGAAATAGAGATAAATCCTATTTAAATCGCTACTAGTTTTAGATTTTTGTATGGTTGTAACCAAATTTGACCAGAATTATCCTTGGGGGAAGGGAAACAGAGTTTGTATGAATTCTGGCTCTGACCCCCCGGAGGCAGGAGGGGCGGGGCCCAATAGGGGAAATAGAAGTAAATCATTTAAATAGCTATTAGTCATAGAATTCTGCATGGAATGTAACCAAATTTGGCAAGAAATATCCATGGGGGAAGGGGAACAGAGTTTGTATAAATTTTGGCTCTGACTCCTCCCTGGGCAGGAGGGGCGGGGTCCAAGAGGGGAAATAGAGGTAAATTATTTAAATCACTACTAATCATAGAGTTCTGCATGGGATTTAACCAACTTTGGCCAGAAACATCTAGAAACTACTAGTTTTAGATTTTTGTATGGTTGTAACCAAATTTGACCAGAATTATCCTTGGGGGAAAGGGAACAAAGTTTATATTTATTTTGGCTCTAACTCCCCCAGGTACAGGAGGAGCAGGGCTCAATAGGGGAAATAGAGGTAAATCCTTTTAATTGCTACTAGTCATAGAGTTCTGCATGGAATGTAACCAAATTTGGCCAGAAATATCCTTAGGGTAAGGGGAACATAGTTTGTATAAATTTTGGCTCTGTTCCGCCAGGGGCAGTAGGGGTGGGGCAAAATAGGGGAAATAGAGGTCAAGCCTTTAAAATGCTACTAATCAGAGTTCTGCATGGAATTTAACCAGAGTTTGTATAAATTTTGGCTCTGAGTAGAAAGAATGAGTCCCAATAGAGAAATTAAAGGTAAGTCGTTAAGTTCCTTCAGAAAAGAAACAATGATCCTGTATATAGAACATACTTGGCATAACAATAACCAGGTGAGCGATACAGTCCCTCTGGGCCTCTTGTTTTGTTCGTTCAAGTTCATAGGTATATAGTTGTAGTTGATACTAGACAAGTAAAAACATAAATTGTATCGTTTCCATGATAGCAGGACATATTTAATTTTGCATACAATTCAAATGAAAACAATCTGATGTCCTGCATGCTTATTAGATAAAAACGATAGATTGGATTAATCATAAAAGACCAATGATACCATAAGTTTTCTGTCTGAACCCTGTAGTATAATGTGCAGTTTTTATTTTAAAATATGACGATTTGTTATGTCAAATGTGTTAGGACAACTTATTGACGTTATTGTACCATTTCTTTTAAACCTAGAAAATAGATACTATGACAATATCAACGGATAAAAGATAAGAACAGTTTTTTCCTAAACTTTTGTTTTGTTATGTTTTATGACGTTATTGTACCTTTAAGATTTCTTTTGAACCTAAATAATTGATATAATTGATTAAGACGACACCAATAAAATAAAAGAACTGTTTTTTCCTAAACTTTTTTTTTATGGAGATTTTCAAGTTAAGAAATGTTCTTATAAGTAGTCCTGGTCTGTCTGTCATGACCTTCCGTCCATTAACAACTCTTGCTACTGCTATCTCTCTGAAAATATTGATTACATATTTCATGCATAGGTACGCCTAGTATCCTATTTGTGCATACAAATGTATTGCATTTTGGGACCGATCAATCAACAAATATAGGGCCATTCATATTCATCAAAATCTGCATGGATGAGGAAGGAAAAATACATTAAATACAACTAAAATTACATCATTTGTTTTACAAGAAATGTGCATGATACATGTGTTACTTTTTTACATGCAAAATATGTTAAATTTTTGAACTATTGGTTAAATAATGGTGAAATTAGACCATTTTGAACGTTATGTAAATGCTTGTATATATCACCAGGTAAAGTGGGAGAACACAGGTAAATTCCAGGTAAGGGATATATGAAGCAGACTAAAACTGCTATCACAACATAACTATCTCTATGATATTTTTAAAAAAGTAGCAGTCATCTTGGATTTCAATATAGTTGTTTGTTACCACTATTTATTAGAAACCAATCTTGATTTTTCAATTTTTATTTGTTTTTTTTTCCACATATATTACAATGGGAGAGTACAAAAGACACCACTTTCTCACTCATGTTCTTACTTGTAAGAAGTACCTTCAAGTCACAACAGTATTTTGAACACCAAGATTTCACTTTACTTTGTCATCAATTGGCGTTTTTTTTTCAAAAATGATAATAACCAAATGCCAATTATTGATATTATTAATAAACAGTAATAATAATAATTAATATTTACATAAAATAGTCTGAATTAAAATAATACCATTAATGCATACAAGGACGTATATGAGAAGGATAAGTGACACTGGGTTTTGGGGGAGTACAAGGCAGGAGCTTTTGTGTTTGGGCACTGACCGTGACGTTGAGCGACGACTGATTTTCCTTTGATATCCGCCGACGCAGCCTTTGATGTAGCTTGCGGGTGCGGGGGTTACCGTCTTACTTTCTGAAGCGGGCCGTCGTTTGATGAGCTGTCATATTTTTTTAACGAAAATTTAAGACATATTCTCTAAATTATCCGTCCTTAAAACAAGTTATAAACGTTGTGAAATTTAATAAACTTTACATTGGTGTTTCGTTTGACTCGATAAGACAAGTATTTGTTGAGAAAAATGGTTTTTATTCCCGGTTCATAGGCGTCTCGCGTGGTGTTTAGTGATGTAAAGAGACAGTTACGAATCCTTCTCACTTTTAATCCTTGATGCATATAAATGTGCAAGTATACATGCCTATAGCTAGTTCAGCTGCATTTATCTTCAAAAAATTAGATAATAATCTCAACTAAGACTGAGCACATTCTGAAGGAAAACTTTTAAGAATTGTAATAATACATTAATATTAATTAAAACTTACAAAATTTTAACTTGATATTGCTTACCAGGTTTACAAATTAAAAATTCTTGTTTTAAGAAATAAATATACAGATGTTTTTAAAAAATATCCTGATTTAAATTCTGCTCCACAGTCTTTCAACATGCTCACATTCATAATATATGTACAACAGTTTCCTCTTTAAAAAGTACAATGTGTGCTGTTCAAAATATTACCGGGTACTTAACAATTAAAGGATTGTTAGATTGCAATTTTTGGAGGTATAAATTTAATCTGGGTGGCAAATAAATAGAAAAGGCGCTATGAATATTTATCTGCCACCCAGATTGCATTTATATCTCCAATAAATACTTTCTAGTTCAAAATAAAACATAATTTAGAAGGGAGTGAACATTTGAATTTCCCGCTTCAGCCATTTAACCTCAACAGCCAACTTCAATGTGTTAAAAAATAGTCCCTTTAAAAATTGAAAAGATAAAACAAATTTCAATGTTTTTCAGTAGCTTTTCGGTTTACTTTCAATTATCCAGACATTTAAAAGATTTTTTATAAGTTTTATAACCAAACTGGTTCATGCAACTACAATGTCAATTTTCCCGTGCGGACTAACATGGTGTCAGTAAACAAGACTCACATTCATTTATGTAGATATTACTACACCAAGTCTAGGCTGCAATTATTGGCTCATAACGCAGATCACAATTATCATTAGAGTAATGGGAGTCGCAGTGGCAAAATGTAAATATTTTTTGTTAAAAAAACCCCATTAGCTGCTAATATTCTATTTGTATATGATTCTATATTGAATCACCAGAGAGTAACATCATTTGTTGTATTAAGAATATTATTTTGCAAGTTTGCAACACCAATTTGATTTACATTAAGAATATTTAATGATTTTTTAGTATAATTAATTCTTAAAGTAAAAATATTGTACATATCTCTGTATACCTTTTTTCCTTTTCTTTATTCAAATGTAATTGAAGGACTGAAAACATAATTTGTTCTGTAGGAACAATTGGGGTATAAGAAATCCACAATGGCATCACAAAGATTCTCAGACCATGTTGTTGTGTATAAGGTGGTTGGAAATTATAGATATAAATCTACAAATAAATAGAGAGAGATTGTTTTCTTTATTAAAAAATCATACAGGAATCTAATTCCTCTATCGAACCAAATCTGGTAATGCATTGTAGAGTTATCTACCTTTACTTGTGATCAAATTAAATTGTTTTTTATTTCAGGTTGCAAGCTTCATAATCAAGCTTTACAATATATATCTGCATACCACATTCAACCCAATAAGCGCCCCTCCCCCTTTTGAGGCGTCAACTTTAATTGCCTGGGCATAAATAAAGATCAAAACTGGTTATATAGGTTTGCAATAATTTTGTCTTATTAAGCACATTTCATTTCATTTTCTTGCAATTTTTAAAAACCCTGGGCACTTACTGGGTTTAATATGGTATGTTGCAAAACCCTGGAGTATACTCAGTTTACTGCCAACATAACTCAGCCTATTTCTGTAGTTACACTCTCCAACATTGTTTAGGATGATGGTTTAGCTTTCTTTCCACCACCATTTTTATCTGATGCCTTTGATCTTTTAAGTTTATGTCCTTTGTTCTTTGAATTCATGTCTTCAATTTTAATGGCAACCTCCTTCTAAAAATAAAAAAGAAATATTTAAATTTATTTTTGAATTTTTCCTTCTGAATTAAGGAGAAAAGTTTTAAAGTTAGGTAATAAAGAAAACATACATGGGACATAAATGAAATACAGAATGGATACAAAGATGATCTGTATAAGGTAGATGTTTCAGGTAGACAGCAATGGGAAGGAACTAAGATGGGTGTCAGGACACAAAGGGGAGGATATAGTCAATTACACTTATCAAATCATAATTTACAAATTGTACAAATCTTTAAACCTTCGTTAATTAAAAAGAAAAGAATAGATCCAAGATGATACTAAAATCAAGATGCAACCTGTACTCCTGTAGCATGCCTGACTACTGAAGTGGACATTTTACAATGCTGTATTACCTTGATATTATCTTTGTCTTTAAACTGTTTCAAATCTGCAGCAAACAGAACCTACAAAATACACAAAGGGATAAAAAACCCAGACCCTACAAAATACACGGATCAACATTCTAAGCGATCAGTGCCATTTGTCCATATGATTGTTCCAACAATTTTCAACGTTAGGCCTGATTTGATGAACCATAGTTTATTCTGATGAAGACAAAACTTGTTAACATTTCTGGATTGCCCCGATGGCCTGTATGGCTCACCTGGATTGTAATGCTTAGTTATGTTCTGAATACTGGTTCATCATTTCTTTTCTCAAGGAATTTTACCTCTAATATCCCTATTGAGCTCCACTCTTTCTGCTCCACAAGGTCAGAGTCAAAATTTAGGCAAATTCTGTTACTCTTCCCCACAGGATGTTTCTGGTCAAATTTGGTTACAATCCAAGCAGAACTCTATGATTAGTAGTGATTTTAAGGATTTTCCCCTATTGCCCCTATTGGGCCCCGCCCCTCCTGCCCCCGGCGGGTCAGAGCAAAAATTTATACAAACAATGATCCCCTTTCCCCAAGCATGTTTCTGGCTAAATTTGATTACAATCCATGAAGAACTCTATGACTAGTAGAGATTTAAAGAAAATGTTGACGGACCAGGAGCCCTTTGGACCAGGTGAGCTAAAAACAATGAAATCAAAATTTCACATTATTACTGTAGATTGTATATCCCCTGTTACAGTCTTTGAACAAGAACAGTCTTAACTGTGATTTCCAGGGTAAAAATGTTTATTATAACTAGGTATAATTGTCGGACTTACACTATGAGCCCAGCCTGCCTGGTCTCCCCATAGTTCACGGAAATGGTCTCCTGTCATGAAAATAAAGACAATACTTAAACAAAAGTTTCTGAAATTCATATTTTGCACCAGAAACAATACAGAAGTGATATTGGAAACTCATTCTATGTCTTGCTACATGGAATATGTGTGTAAGGGTTTCTCTATCTTAACCCATTAAAGGTAACACATTGATACTTGTACAAGCCACCTCCCATGGCTTGAGAAACAGAAATATCTGGTAGCAGGAGTTATTTCCCTTCCATTATGTACTAGGTTATAAGTAGGACAAATAGCTACCAAGCAATTCAGAGTGATTTCCATCTGAAATATCAGTACAAAACCAACACAAACGTGTTCACTGTTTTATAAATATTTTCTTCAGATCCGAAAACAAGTTTTATGTTATTTGTTACACACACATTAAATGTTACATGTGTGACGAGGGGCCAAATACACTTTCACATCACCATGCAGGCATTAGGCGAGTAATGAGATCGAGTCATTTCATACACTTATTACTCATTTGTGTACTGATGCTGCCTGGTCATATGTCTGATGAAGGTGATAGTGTATACACATCATACCAGTCAACAAAATGTCACAAATGAAACATGTATTTCACTGGGTTTTGTGACAAATATCATCATTTATATAAATAAACAAATATGTTCAATTTACAGGATCTAATTTATATACAGATATGCACAAAGTATTCCCATATAAAGATGCCTTTATATAGTTTATTACAGAAATTGTTGGACTGGTAGTATAGCAGTTATCTCCCATATTTACCCATCTCTATACAGTTTATTAGTAAGAGATTTCGCCTGTTTTAGCTTTGGCATGTAGTCTCGAGCCTCTATCTCATATATTTACCTATCTCTTTATACAGTTTATTAGTAAGAGATTTCGCCTGTTTTAACTTTGGCATGTAGTCTCGAGCCTCTATCTCATATACTTACCTATCTCTTTATACAGTTTATCAGTAAGAGATTTCGCCTGTTTTAGCTTTGGCATGTAGTCTCGGGCCACTATCTCATATACTTACCTATCTCTATACAGTTTATTAGTAAGAGATTTCGCTTGTTTTAGCTTTGGCATGTAGTCTCAGACCACTATCTCATATATTTACCTATCTCTATACAGTTTATTAGTAAGAGATTTCGCCTGTTTTAGCTTTGGCATGTAGTCTCAGACCACTATCTCATATACTTACCTATCTCTTTATACAGTTTATCAGTAAGAGATTTCGCCTGTTTTAACTTTGGCATGTAGTCTCGGGCCACTATCTCATATACTTACCTATCTCTTTATACAGTTTATCAGTAAGAGATTTCGCCTGCTTTAGCTTTGGCATGTAGTCTCGGGCCACTATCTCATATACTTACCTATCTCTTTATACGGTTTATCAGTAAGAGATTTCGCCTGTTTTAGCTTTGGCATGTAGTCTTGGGCCACTATCTCATATACTTACCTATCTCTTTATACAGTTTATCGGTAAGAGATTTCGCCTGTTTTAACTTTGGCATGTAGTCTCGGGCCACTATCTCATATACTTACTTATCTCTTTATACAGTTTATTGGTAAGAGATTTCGCCTGTTTTAGCTTTGACATGTATTCTCGGGCCACTATCTCATATATTTACCTATCTCTTTATACAGTTTATCAGTAAGAGATTTTGCCGTTTTAAGCTTTGGCATGTAGTCTCGGGCCACTATCTCATATACATGTACTTACCTATCTCTTTATACAGTTTATCAGTAAGAGATTTCGCCTGTTTTAACTTTGGCATGTAGTCTCGCGCTGCTATTTGCCACACATGTGTATCGACAGGAACCGCCTCCAATTTGTCCATTGACATCAGACACACACAGTCTGCAACCTTCAACAAATACAAAATGGTTTAAGTTATTGTAAAAAATCATAACAATCAATGATAATTCTATGTCTGAACTATCAACTAACATGAAAGCTCAATACAAGTTTTCCAGGAGATACAGCTGTTGAAGATTTCAGGTCAGAAGAATTTAACTGTGTTGATGAGGATGAAGATGATGTATAAAAAACAGAGATGATAAACTCCATGGATTAAAAGTTATGACCAAGAAGTCTATAGCTTTGTGTCAGGCCACAGAGGCCAAGTTATGACCAAGAAGTCTATAGCTTTGTGTCAGGCCACAAAGACCATTTCACATCATAATTCTGATTTTATTAAAACGCCCAATGATATATGTCACATTGTGAGATAATTAATCTGTAATATTGATCAAATATAATTATAATTAACTTTTATCACATAATCCATCTGATATCAGTGATATCGCCCGTATTGCATACATGGTGGTATGTCACTAGTGTAATATGACCTGAAGCATTTTTTTTTACTGGAAATTCATCATGACGTTAATACAGAAACAAATAAAATGACTTCAGGAAAAATTGTGTAACGTCAGGATTTCACAGCAAGATAAAATGGCAAGAAATGCACAGAACTGAATGGCAAAGAACAATCCTCAAGCAGATGTAATTGAGATTATGGGAAATATAACAAATTGGTTCCATGGCTGGGGCAAAAAAAAGATAAAACAAATGTAACCTGCAATCAATACACTTACCTTTGCCCAGACACCACACAGCTTCATTAGTTCAGTCTTCATATCTGGGTATTTGTACTTACCTTTGCCCCGACACCACACAGCTTCATTAGTTGAGTCTTCATATCTGGGTATTTGTACTTACCTTTGCCCCGACACCAAACAGCTTCATTAGTTCAGTCTTTCTATCTGGGTATTTGTACTTACCTTTGCCCAGACACCACACAGCTTCATTAGTTCAGTCTACATATCTGGGTATTTATACTGACCTTAGCCCCGACACCACACAGCTTCATTAGTTCAGTCTAGGTATCTGGGTATTTATACTGACCTTTGCCCTGACACCACACAACCTCATTAGTTCAGTCTTTGTATCTGGGTATTTGTACTTACCTTAGCCCCGACACCACACAATTTCATTAGTTGAGTCTTTGTATCTGGGTATTTGTACTGACCTTTGCCCTGACACCACACAACCTCATTAGTTCAGTCTAAGTATCTGGGTATTTATACTGACCTTTGCCCTGACACCACACAACCTCATTAGTTCAGTCTTTGTATCTGGTTATTTGTACTTACCTTTGCCCTGACACAACACAGTTTCATTAGTTCAGTCTTCGTATCTTGGTATTTGTACTGACCCTTGCCCCGACACCACACAGTTTCATTAGTTCAGTCTAGGTATCTGGGTATTTATACTGACCTTTGCCCTGACACCACACAACCTCATTAGTTCAGTCTTTGTATCTGGGTATTTGTACTGACCTTTGCCCTGACACCACACAGTTTCATTAGTTCAGTCTTCGTATCTGGGTATTTATACTGACCTTTGCCCCGACACCACACAGTTTCATTAGTTCAGTCTTTGTATCTGGGTATTTGTACTGACCTTTGCCCCGACACCACACAACCTCATTAGTTCAGTCTTCGTATCTGGGTATTTGTACTGACCTTTGCCCCGACACCACACAACCTCATTAGTTCAGTCTTTATATCTGGGTATTTATACTGACCTTTGCCCCAACACCACACAGCTTCATTAGTTCAGTCTTCGTATCTTGGTATGATTGGTCTCTCAGTCCCCTTAGCCATTCCTCGCTGTGACGTTCCTGTATGTACTTTGCAGTTACATTGATGTACTTCGCCCTGTAGTAACAAATATAAGTCACACAAGTTACTATCCTCAAATTACAGTTCAGACCAATGGCTTTTAGCTCACCTGCCCAAAGCGCATATATGAGCTTATACTGTGGTGTGGCCGGTGTTAACATTTTCCTTTAAACAACTTCTTTTTAAAAAGTAGGAGACATAGAGATCTGAAATTTGGCCTGTAGCATGCTTGGATGAAGGGCAACCAAGTTTGTTTGAATGACCTAGACCTTTATTGAAGGTCCCATGAGTCAAATAGACTATAATCTTTAATAAAAAACTTCTTATCAACAACCTAAAGACCTAGACACCTCATATTACCTGGGTCATACATACAATTCTTATTGACTAAAAGTTTTAATTAGTGCATTATCAGGTGAGCCTTTCTTGCTCATTGGGCCCTTGTTTAAGTGCGACCCCCATTTCACATATAAATTACCCAATGGCAAATTTAAGACTTTTTAAAGTTTGATCCTCATTTTGTCCCTGATGGCCTTACCTGTAGCCAAAACCAAGACCATGAAGTTTGGCTTCCACGTCGTTCCCAGACAGACTCTCAACTGATGGAAAACTGAAGTAGGACTCATCCTCATACTCTGTGATCTTTGTACCGTACGTCTGACACAGCCGCTCCACCATTCCACTAATCCTAGAGATGTGGTTGTTTGATGAACAGATGAAGGAGAAGAGATTTTCTACAGGGTCCTGACGTAGGATTCGAACACCCATAAAGTCTCTGGCTGTTTGTCTAAACACAGGGTCAGCTGAGGACCAAGATTTGTACAGGTCAGTTAGATTCACATCCAGTCTGAAATAGTCTCGTAATATGGCTTCAAGTTCATCCGACGCATCAATCAGATCTGGTTCTAGCTTGATATGATTACAATCTACAGCTGTCGGTTCTGTCTTTATCTTTGGTGTGAATATTTGTTCTTTTTTTATCTTTGGTGTGACTATTTGTTCTGTCTTAATCTTTGGTGTGACTATTTGTTCTGTCTTTATCTTTGGTGTGCGAATCGTTCTTTTGGTTGATTCTTTGTTTCTGTCCTGTTTGACAAGTTTTGCCTTTTTGTCGTTCTCCGTGTTCCCCGTAACCTCAACATGCTCTGTCTTTATCCGTGTGTTGCTACAGTTATCAGATGTGACATCATTGTATCCGGGGGTTGGGATCACTTGATAGAATAGCTCATTGTCAGTCTGCCATAGATTCCATACATAGCCGGCTAGGACACCGGTCCAGATCCCTGGAACCCTTTCCTTCCATCTATAATACAAACAGACATCTTACCAACACAGTAACTACATTGACTACTACATTTTAAATAATAGTGATCGGCATTGCCTCAGGATTGATTTAACAAGCACACTAGCCAAATCCCCTAGTAGAAGTCTACCTCAGTCTTTCTATAAACTGTCCTCAATCTCTAAAGACTTCAATCAACATGAGAGTGAAGGCCAGTAATATAAGACCCTGTATGATTCATCCAAAGGAATCTTCGTGTCAGAATACAAACTATCAATCAAATTTATGGCATTACCAGAAGATAGTGCTTCCCACACTTGATTACAAGGCATGGGACTGAAAACCACCCTGGAAAGTGTTTAACGCAGATCCGCAAGATTTGTGACAGGACAGTCACATCAAATTTACTCCAACCGTGAGCCTGGATGCATGGCAATAACCATGATTAACTGAAGTGGAACCCTTTGTCAGCTTTACATCAAGGTTAGTTATAGTTATATTCTATAAGATCCAGTATAACCAAATCACCAGCAATGCTAAATCACCCGGAGAAAGCAGGACATGGGGAGCAGATATAGACATGAAACCACCATCACACAGTGACACAAATCGTGAGGACAACAATAAAATGACTGGAACAGAACTACCATCATCTGTGAAACTAGCAGATTCCTTCAACGCTTTCCTCCTGCAGCTGATCATTACCAAGCTACATGCTTTATCTATTTGAGCCACCTGGTTGCGGTTGACCAACTAAGTCCAGGCCCACTACTAGATCTTCTCCTCCTTTCTCAAAGTTATCACCGGCGTAGACACACTCCTATACCATCACCACTTGTATATTTTATTTTGTTTGCCAATGCATTGCAATGTGTAACAGGAAAGGAGAAAGTCTAGCGGCCAGACCAGGTCTCGACCTGGTCTCAAACCTAGGACCTTCAAATTCTACTGATTGAGCTACCTAGTTGCCGGTGATCCGCGGCCATGTCCGATAGCGCAATATAGCATATTTGCCAACTTTTCAAAATTCAAATGGGGTGTTCAAGGGTGAGGAGAATTGTAGCAGCCAGACAGGGATTCGAACCCAGAGCCCTCCAAACACTAGCCGAGTGCTCTACTGACTGAGCTACCTGGTCATCGGTAATGGGCCCAGTTCAATCCTGCTACACTCCTCCTTCCTTTCTCGAAGTCTTCGCACTCAAAGACATACGAGACCCTTCCAAACACCACCACTGTGGTTATTTATTTGGGTGAAAATTCTGTAACAGGAGAGGAGAAAATGTAGCGGACAGACCGGGGTTTGAACCCGGGACTCTCTAAACACTAGCCAGGTGCTCTACCGACTGAGATACCTAGTCACCGATGATCGACCCAGCTAGTCCAATCCTGCTACAGGCCGGTAAAAAGTTTGTGAACGACATTTTTCATTGAATAAAAAAGATATAATATTAATCCATGCAATTATTTGTTCATCTTCGTCATCTAACCGGAAGGGTCAGGATGACCCAGTTATCATCATGCACTGTCCGTCGTCATGCGCTGTCCGCAGTGCGTAAACTTTTCATTCAAACGACTTCTTCTCCTTAACCATTTAATATACAGTGTAGTAGAGAAAAGTGGTTAGACTGAAGTTTATCTATTCCGTCTATGCATATTACAGAGTTAGCTCCCTTGCAGGTAGGTATCGATTGTTACGTCATTATTTTGTGAGCGCAATTCACATCGTTTTCTCCGAAACGTATGACATTACGCTCGCAAACATAAGACGTCACAATCAATACCTACCTGCAAGTGCAGATAACTCTGTAATATGCAAATTCGGAATACTGCAGTAACAGTTCTTTCAAAATTATGTAAGCTTAGTCTGAGTTAGTCATGTTGTGGAATTCATTTTTAGCCATTTTTAAATAAAGGTAAACTTAAATTATCACAATCAACTTTGCATTCAAGTCCAAGACTGACTTTTATCCTAACATAAAATAACATCACCTAAACGATTGTCCACAAACTAGTGTTTTATCCAGGCGTAATTCTGATATTTTGCATGGAATCCGTCTGCACGTGGACGCAGCCATTTCCGAGTGAAACAACAACAAGCAAAGCGTTGAGTGTATGACAAGTCTAAAGGAATTCCGAATGGAAGCCAAAAATCAAAATCTCGTCTCGGACGAGAAAATCACTGTTGTTCTGGGCAACATTTACAAATGGCCGCCCAAGGGGCCTTTCCAAATATAGTTTGAGTAAATATATGATTATAACAGTTTACTTACTGATTGTCACCACTAAGATCATGTGAGGCGAAAACTGCAATAATGGATTGTATACATACCAGAAAACGGTAAGGATTAAAGTCAATTTTTGAAGCTGTTTTACTTTCTGAGAGCAAATTCAGTACTCGGTACCATGGTACAGGAAAATGTCATACTTTGCACGTACGATCATAGACTGGAACAACCTCACATCCAATCCTGTACATGCCAAAATTTTAGACAGCTTCAAAAACTCCCTCTCATCTTCTAAACTGTAAACATCAACTATGTTTTTAACCCTATTTATTACTATGTGACCACAGTGATGTGACTATTTTTTTTCTGCAAGTAATATATTCTATAGATAACTATCTATTCTTCTCATTAAGATTTTCAATTTTCACTGCACTTTCGCACTTACCCAAGGTATCAAAATAGTCGGAACGTCGACTGGGGATACCCAAACGGCAGAAGCAGAATGAGTTTTTGAACTTGTTAACCAGTACCGTAGGACTTTCATAGCCCGAAGTCGAAGACATCAGGATATCTGAAATTCTAAACATTGTGTTAAAGTGTTGAAGACAGATCAGATAGCCAGATCCCTTAGTAATATCAAGGATTTATAAGTGAGAAGGATCCGTGACTGTCTCTTGCCATTACTAAACACCACGTGAGACGCCTATGAACCAGGAATAAAAACCATTTTTCTCAACAAATACTTGTCTTATCGAGTCAAACGAAACACCAATGTAAAGTTTATCAAATTTCACGTTTATTACTTGCTTTAAGGACGGAATATTTAGAGGATATGTCTTAAATTTTCGTTAAAAAAATATGACAGCTCATGAAATGACGGCCCGCTTCAGAAAGTAAGATGGTAACCCTCGCACCTGCAAGCTACATCAAAGGCTGCGGCGACTGTTTTATCAAAGGAAAATTAGTCGTCGCCCAACGTCACGCTCAGTGCACAAATACAAAAGCTCCTGCCTTGTTCTTTCCCAAAACCCAGTGTGACTTATTCTTATCATATACGTCCATGGGAATACTCAGTGCCTACTTGGTACAGTCACTGACTGTATCCTAACTAACGTTACGCCTAACTTTAAATTTTCTTTCTTTTTACACATTTGTTTCAATTTTAAAAAATAATGCTAGGCTAATTTGTAGATAGTCAGAAGTTTATTTTACATGTACTCATAAGTCCAACATCAATAGAAATCATCAATGACTTGCTTTGATGTTATGTAGTGGTGTAACAGAGTAGTGTACTGCCAACCGGACTTGAACCCACGACCCCATGACTTTTACTGGTTGACTTCTTTACCAACTGCATGAGCTAAAGAAAAATTCCCTCTGTTGCGAAGCTTGAAGGCAACCATATAAGTATTTATAATTAAAACCAGCTGCTACAATAGTGTAACATGACTGAGAGGAGAAAATGTAGCGACCAGACTAGGGCTTGAACCTGGGACCTCCAAACACTAGCCCTTTACTCTACCAAGTATCGATCAAGCTATCGTATCGCAAGTGATCAACCCAGCCCAGACCCACTACTTTATTCCCTCCTTTCTCAAATTCTCCACCCTCGAAGACACACGAGACTCGTATACCACCACCATGGGTATATATTTTGTTGGACGCCAGTTCTATAGCAGGAGACGAGAAAATGTAACGTCAGACCAGGGCTCGAACTTGAAACCTCCAAACATTTGACGGATGTTTTACCTGGTTGCCGGTGATGGACCGGTTCATCTAGTTAAGTCCAGTCAGCCACTGCATGCATCTTCAGCATTGACCACATACTCAGGGAAGGCATTTATTGCTGAATAAGTTTTTGATATGTTTATAAGACAGTTAGCATTTTTGAAGAGTTTCTTTTTTCATTCTTTAAATCTTGCCCTAGAATATTTCAGAGTACCCTTCACTATAAATGAGTGACACCGATATATGCCCATCTTGTTGATGATTTGTACGTCTCAACCATACATACAAATGAATATATATATATATATTCAGCCTTTGCCTGTAATTGAGTGTTGAAATACCCAAAGCCATAATTCTTTCTGAATATAGGTTATAATTTCTTAGACTAATGAATCTTTCTATTTCTATTCTTTTAACATACTCTAATGTCTTGATATCTTTCTTGAGCCAGAGTGACCACAAAACCGAGTAATATTCCAGGCGAGGTCTTACCAAAATCTTACAAGTGTTGTAAATGTTTGATTATCTATGTAAGTGATAGTTTGGAAGATGATACCCATAGTCTTGTTGCCATTTGATACTGATTTGTTGCTTTGCTTAGTCTACTTTCGACTAGTCATCAACTATGACTCCCAAGTCTTGTCACTTCTTGTCTTCAGTAATTACCATGGAACAATTATTGTCTGTATGGTGTTGTAGTGCTCTTTACAATATACTCAAGACCTGATCCAGGAACCTAACCCCAGAGGCCAACACAATTTCCCCTGTTCTACTTCTAGAATACAACTTTCGATCTCTTGATTTGTAGCTGTTCTATTTCTGAAGGCTCTTCCGTCCTTGAACAAGTACTTTAACATAACCCATACTAAGGAACTGTTATAATATTTATAATACTATTGATATGACACTAACACATCACATGCAATTTCCACACTTAGCTTTCTAAGGAAGAATCTACATAGTTGCTTGCAGGTTAGCAAAGGTAATGCATAATATGGATTAGTTTGACCAGTACATATACACTGTATTGATATATAGGTCAATAGAATGGGACTCATTCTACCCAACTATCCTGCATAGTGCATACTACACCACAATGGAAATATTTATAAAAGTAGACATTAGATCCAAAGATAGAGGATGTATGAAGCATAATACATAATCTCAACTTATCTACTTTGTTATTTTGTAATGTATATCAAATTTTAATGTATATATCATGACATGGTACATCTCATGCATTTATTTATTATTTCTTTTTATGTGATTTTTATTTTTTATTTTTCAAAACATTTAATAGTGTATAACATTCATAATACAAGCATCACCAGGCACATACACATTCACACCGACTATACATGAATAGTAATTGTATGCATCTCCTGCATTTATACGTAATTCAGCTTTTGTCACGTTCCTTTATTTGTTTAGTATCAACACAGAGCTGTTTGACACTAAATATGTTTGTGAAATGCTTTCAACATCTTCATGTCAAAAAGTTAAAAAAAATGCATATTGACTTGAATACATGATATAATTTCAAGGTGCAGCTCATAATCTACATTCAGTAGCATTGCATACCTGGTACATGCCAGCATTATCTACCAATTTTGATATTCCTATAACTCTGTTAACAAACATTTTGAATTACTGATATTTGAGGTAACATGATTTAGAGATATTTTTCATTTCATTGTTTTACACTTTTGTAAAAGGAGCGGGTTGGTGTGGTTTGTACAGAGTGTTAAATACGGTCTCTGTCACTCAGCTGACGGTGCATGCTTCTTTGGCTCAGTCGGTATAGCCATAGATTTCCACGCCGGACACCCAGGTTCAATTCCTTGTCAGGGCACTCAACAGGAATGTGTATTTTCCCTGTTCTTCTACATTGGCACCCAACTAAATAACCCATGGAAGTTGGTTAAAGAGTCTCGGGTTGAGATTCAGGAAATCTCAAGAAAAACAGGGGGAGTTGTGTAAAAGGAGCGGGTCGGTGTTGTTTGTACATAGTGTTAAATACGGTCTCTGTCACTCAGCTGATGATGCATGTTTCTTTGGCTCAGTCGGTAGAGCCATAGATTTCCACGCCGGAGACCTGGGTTCGATTCCTGGTTTGGGCATTCAACAGGAATGTGTATTTCCCCTGTTCTTCTTCACTTTGATTTGTTAACTTGGCAACTTGCACTAAAGTAAAGTAGATATTGGAGCCATAACTCGCCCCAAAGCAGTGATCATGCTTGACATTCCTTAACTCTGGTACATTGACTGACTTGACACTACACTAAACCCCAAAGCCACAAATGTTATTGCTAAATGGACTATGCAACTGAAATACCCATATCCATAGAGGTGTTTACTGCAGTTAGTTTTAAGGCGTCCCTCATTGTTTAGACCTCTTAGCTCTGGTACAAGTCTTATCCACGCTTCACCCTCGGTATACATGTCACCCTGCAGTGACCCATTACCCACTATATACCAATTAATTTTCTTAACTTACAAGAAAGATCTTTTTATGAAGTACACAAATTTACTTATGTAAAGGAGCAGGTTGGTGTGACTTGTACAAATACTGTCTCTGTTATTCAGCTGATGGAGTATGCTTCTTTGGCTAAGTCGGTAGAGCCATAGTTTTTCACCCAGGAAATCCAGATTTTATTCCTGGTCAAAGCAGCAGGCTGGACAAAAAAAATTTTTTCCTGTACTTCCATGCCCATAATTCACATTGTACATATGTGCATGTACGAATATTATTCAACGTAAAAACATGTGTTTTGTATGATCTATATCTACACACATGATATGTATATATATAGCATTCAACTCCTCTGTCAGATAATAATTCTAATCTTTCTAAAGCAACATACATGTATAGAATCTGCCTTTATGGAAAATCTGAAATATTCAATAAAATTGTAAGTGTCCTTAGCTTTAAAACATGAAGAGGTTGAGGTGTTGGTATTGAAGTCAGGCCTGGTAGCTATTGATTTATATATACACCTACTTAAGTCTGACAGGTTTCCTGTATACCTCAACAAGACTTAATGCCATTCTGTCTTCACAAGTCAATACCCTTGTTTGGTTTGAATTATTCATATCCTTATAATTTGTTGAATTACAGGTAAGATATTTATTTAGCAATATACATATGTTTGAATATTGGATTTATCTTGTGATATCCGACAGTCAATAAGGGACACGAACAGGTATATTTTGTAATCAATATAATTTCTTTTCCATACAGGAATTGAACATTAGTAGCCTCAGACCTGAGGAATAGTTTCAAAGATGGTGAGCATTCCTGATTGGTCAAAGTTTGCTCGGGCACAGGAAGGTCTTAAGGATTCTCGTAATGTGCACCTCAACAAATACTACAAACAGCGTGAGGAGGAGGCTATCCGCCAGGCCGAGGAGCGCGGCTACTTCAGGGTCCCTACACAATCCTACCTCCTAGAGGAAAATGATTTCCGTAATGGCAGGAAAGTGCGTGAACTAGGTCAGTTACATTTGGTTAAACTTGTCGGAGTACACCTACGGAAGATTGGTGACATCGCCTACTGTGTTAACCTTCGTATCTGCATCCTCAACAATAACTTCCTCACTAAAATAGACGACCTCGCATCATGTCGCCAGTTAGTGAAACTGGATCTCCATAGTAACCAGGTAAGTAACCATGGTTACCATTGTCTCTAAATGTCTTACTAAGGTCTAGCAAAAAGTTTTGGCAGCATACCTGATATTAGAACATCTGTATTTGGCCAGCAATGTTAAGTCTTTTGGGACTTCTTAGTATCATACCTGCCTGTACATGTATTTCGTTTGTTTGATAAAAGCAAAAACAAAAAACATCACTTGTGTGTAGATTAATTGACATTTTAAGATACCAGAATCATACAAAATGTTTAAGATAGCATTTTACCTGTAAATAATTTATCCCACCTCAGGCAAAAATCCTGTGTTCCTATTGGTTAAAATGATGTCACGTGATATAGTCGTGTTAGAATAGTAGAAATCATATTAGATCTAGTTGTATTTGGAGGTACAAAGACTAAAATTATCATTAAGTCTTCATTTCTGAATGAATAGTTTACAGTGAAAAGATATGTAAAAACTTTGCATACAGACAAGATGATGGATACATTTGACTTTCCATATTGTTACCTGTAACTTTGTACAGAGTGACACATATTGTAAGTGGTAGATTTGATTTCGTACTTTTTTAATCACAAACTATCAATGAATAACTAGAGACTTGTAAGCCTAATGCATTCAACCTAGTACATGTATTTTGGTCAAAAGACCATACTCATCAATAAAATTTAGGTATCCAGACTGTTGATCAACGAATAATGATAACCTTTATATATACATACATGTAATTATTAATTAAAATTTCTATGGAACCTTTTTGGCTTAAACAAACTTGCATTGTTCATGAAGTTAGTATCTTTGATTATATTTGCAATAATATGAAAAAAATGAATTGAAATATTGGTGGTTTTTTTGTGTGATGTCCCTTTATAATCAAAACATATTGTAATGAAAAAGAAATGGGAGGGCTTTTGGTGTTGACATAAGCATTGACTTTAAGCAAGAATGAAAATTGCTATATGCAGGTAGATTTTTCTGTTACTAATAATACTGTATTTATATTCATAGGGTAGACTTTAAGCCACCAGAGCTAATACATAATTAGCTGTCTGTTATCAGTGTAAAGGTAGTATTTTTAATAATACTGGATAATTAAGTTTATTAAACCTTTTGTCTTGTCTAATTATTATGACATGTTGAAGACACTACATTTAAAGGGGGCTAAGGTAAACTATAGCGAGACGTGTAATATATATATGTAGATCCCGATGGTAGAGTGGTATTGTGGGAGATTTCACACACGATCAAACCTTCATAACCGTCTTTTGTCCTCCCGAGACAAGACGTTAACACTGGTTCATCTAGCGCGATATCATCAGAGAACTGGCCTAATTAATATGGATGTCATAATACATAACTCGTAAATGTATTAAAGCTTGCTCACTTATCTAATTAATTCATCGTTGTTGAAGAATTCTGTCAAGTTTGCCGACGTTCTTGATATTGAAGTTCTCACAGGAGACCAAAATTTGCTGCCCGACATTCTTGATATTGAAGTTCTCACAGGAGACCAAAATTTGCTGCCCGTTTAGCTGAATAGTAGTTTGATATTGTTCACAATTAAATACATGTTACATACAAGTGATGGTATTGGTAGGTTTAGGTGATTTACCTTGGTTTGGTATTGGTGATAAACATACAGGGTAATTATATAATACACGTAGACTGCTCTGTATATATCAATGTTTATATTCTGTATATATATATACCTGTTACAAACAAACTTTGATCAATGATTCACTGACAGGATTTAGGTTAAGGTGTCTCTTGGTCTGCCAGTTTGAGACCCTCAGTGCACATTTGTCTGGTATAATTTATAACCATAAGTTGGTAGCTTTTCTCCTCAAACTCTGGCTTTTGTTACCAAAACTCTCATTTATCTTTAAAGGATTGAGGTGCTCACACTATAATAGGCACTTATAACTTCAAAGATGAATACAAATAAAAATTTAAAAAATGTATATATGATAAAAGAAAATTATTCTGTGGCTTGATCATGTGTACATGTTGAGAAATATATTTTAAAATTGCGGTAATAAAGATATTGTTGATGAAACCTATACATAATTAAATACTGAGATATTTTTAAATAAAGGCTGGTATTGTTGAAGTCAGGTTTCCCAGCCCATGCTAAGAACTGTATTGATATTTAGTTGACAGCTAAGTTTAAAAGTGTGTGATATATATAGATGTAGCATTGATTTTTATGTGTATACTTATCTTTAACTGACACCCATTTAATCAGCGCCTTCTTGAGTTTAAAAAATCAATGCATTTTAAGTGCTTCATTAAAGAATAAAAAACACTCAGAATATAGACAAGTTCTTTCAGGTGTTTTCTTTCGCCAGCACGAACTGAGAATTTAATCGGGAAAGAACTTTTGAATGCTTTAGTGTTAACATTGGACTTTTAAATATTGACCTTAGGAGACATTGTAGTAACCTGGAAGGTCTATAGAGACCTTAGGTCAATACAACACCATTAAAGTCTTTGAAGAAACCATTAGCAGATTGATGCCTAGGACATTGATATTGACTTAGAAAACAACTTAATAGCCTCTCAATACCAACACCTGTAGAAGGAGTGGGTAGTCCTTCCGAACCCAAATACTAAGCTCGTGATTAGTGTTAGAGTAAAAGTGTTAATCTAGACAAGTGTTTGTTTTTCTTATGGAAAACTTCTACAGTGTCTGAATTTTCTGAAATCTGTTAAACTTTGTCTTGTAAGGAAACTTCTATATTTAGGCTGTTAAAAACACCAGTTAATATTTTTGAACTTCAGAAAGCATATCAATTCCACAAACTACTGTGGAACCTCCCATACTGATCACCTTTGTATATAAAGACTTCTTAAATATAAGACAACTTTTTCTTAGGGTTCCAAATGGACATTTATAACACAATTTGACTTGTGTATAAAGATTTCCTGGCTATAGAGACCGCATTCCTCTTGTCTCTTGGTGGTCTTTTTAGATAAGGTTGACTGTACACATAAATAAAGAGATGTGCTAAGATTTGTAAGTTTGCAGCATTAATGAGACTTTTGACTCACTTTACTTTCATTTCCGTGTTACAGATTAGCAGTATCCCAGGGGTAGCGTTCTGGTCCGGAATGAGGAAACTCAAGATTATACATCTCCATGATAATCCCCTTGGGAAGTATGAAACATTACAGAACCTGGCCACATGTCCTTCACTGATGGCTCTGACTCTATATGACACACCACTTAGTCTGAAGCGAAACTATCGCCACCATGTTGTCAACAGTATCTGGTCACTCAAGGCGCTGGACCATCACGTCATATCAGACGAAGAAATCATTGAAGATGCAATATTTGGTGGAAGGTTTGGAACACTACATCCTGCCTTCAGGACAGATCTTTGTCCCCCTACGCTAGAGGTTTGTGCCATTCTTTGCTCCTTTCCTTCTTGCCTCACCCTCATACAAGATTTTCCCTTTTATTCCCTACTCCCTCCCTCCCTCCATCCCTCACCTTTACACTCAATTTTCTCTTTTTTTCCCTTGACACTGGATTCTATCTTTGAAATTGCCCTTCAGAGCTGTATCCTTTTCCATAAGGACATTTGCCTCTCCATTTTAGATGTAATGTGTATGTAGCTGATTTCAGTTGGTCAAACATAGGTATTTTTCATATAGAAAAATAAAATTTGTGATTTTATCAAATCAATTTTTTTTTCGATTTAGCTGTAAAGGAATATCTAATTTACCAGGTACCCATATCTCATTTATTCATTGTCTCAATTTTTGCAGTAACATGTATCTAGGTATATATTAATATGATTAATTTCATGTGATATGTTTTAGGATTCCGACTTTCAAGAGGAAATGTACACAATTTATCTGGTGGAGGCGTACATCAATCACATACAGGCCCATCATTCTCCGGTCCTCATCATACAGCGCTTCATGAGGGGCTATCTTACAAGGAAAAGGTAAAGTCATCTCATAAACTAAACACTCCCCAGTCCTCATCATACAGAGCTTCATGAGGGGCTATCTCACAAGGAAAAGATAAAGTTATCTCATAAACTAAACACTCCCCAGTCCTTATCTTACACGGAAAAAGTAAAGTCATCTCATAAACTAAACACTCCCCCAACCTCATCATACAATGCTTCATGAGGGACTATCTTACAAGGAAAAGGTAAAGTTATCTCATAAACTAAACACGCTTCGGTCCTCATCATACGGCGCTTCATGAGGGCTATCTCGCACGGAAAAGGTAAAGTCATTTCATAAACTCCCCCAACCTCATCACACAATGCTTCATGAGGGGCTATCTCAGAAAGAAAAGTTCATTTCATAACCTTAACACTCCCCGGTCCTCATCATACAACGCTTCATGAGGGGTTGTCACACAAGGAAAAAGTCAAGTCAAGTCAAAATTTACTTATTGCCAGGCAGTATGTTAAGCCACGCCTCATGCTCTTTAACACATGTGTACCTATTCAATGTTGTAGCATATATCATAGCATACACAATACAAAAGAAAGAGTCACATGCAGTAGCAATCTATCAATCTTCACAATCTTTTATAAATGATTTGTAATGCTTGTGTAATAACTTCTTATATTTATTTCTATGACAGGTTTGGACACCTTGGCCAGAAACTGAACCAACTGAAACAGAGTAGTGACCTTACAATGATTCCGTCAGAGCTGATCCCCCCTCCCCCGAGCTCCTCCCCAGCGTTCGGGGCCAGCTCAAATGGCCAAGATGTGTCTGTACCAGGGATGGACTATGATACCTACATGAAGGACCGTCGCCCTGACTCGTCGCCAGGACCACCTCCCAGTGAGGGGACAGGGACGTCTGTAGCCAAACCCACAACATCAGAGGTATCTATACATCTCAAATTGATGTACATTACCTACAACATCAGAGGTATCTATACACCTCAAATTGATGTACATTACCTACAACATCAGAGGTATCTATACACCTCAAATTGATGTACATTACCTACAACATCAGAGGTATCTATACACCTCAGATAGATATACATTACACACAACATCAGAGGTATCTATACATCTCAGATTGGTGTACATTACCCACAACATCAGAGGTATCTATACACCTCAGGTTGATGTACATTACCCACAACATCAGAGGTATCTATACACCTCAGATTGATGTACATTACCCACAACATCGGAGGTATCTGTACACCTCAGATTGATGTACATTACCCACAACATCAGAGGTATCTATACACCTCAGATTAATGTACATTACCCACAACATCAGAGGTATCTATACACCTCAGATTGATGTACATTACCCACAACATCAGAGGTATCTATACACCTCAGATTGATGTACATTACCCACAACATCAGAGGTATCTATACACCTCAGATTGATGTACATTACCCACAACATCAGAGGTATCTATACACCTCAGATTGATGTACATCACCCACAACATCAAAGGTATCTATACACCTCAGGTTGATCTACATTACCCACAACATCAGAGATATCTATACACCTCAGATTGATTTACATTACCCACAACATCAGAGGTATCTATACACCTCAAATTGATGTACATTACCCACAACATCAGAGGTATCTATACACCTCAGATTGATGTACATTATTTGTTGGACCAAACAATAGTGTGTCAGTAATCTTTATAATGAAGGTGGTGAGGGATCATATGACCTTTGGTGTTCTAACTGTTCTTTATAATCTAATTTCTTTTCTTTTTTTAAGATTAAAAAAACCCATGATATTTAAACAAAAGACTAATTTTCACATACACATTTACACAAGTCTAACTTTTTTTTTAATTTGTATGAATTCTTTACTTAAGGAAAATGGAATATTAAGAGCACTTAGAAAAATTGAGACTGGCCAAAAAGAGCTGAATTTCTCTACATTCATATAAAATATGGACAGTTGTCTTCCCTTCCATTACGACAAAAACGCAATTTATATGAATTGTTTAAAAAGGCCAATTTTGTACATATAAGAATTGTTTGTTAGACAATAATGATTAATTTCATATTGCAACCATGTAATGCAGTATTTCTTGTTTCATTGAAAGGAATGGCATAAATCTTCTCACATTTTTCCTCGTCATAGTCAAATATCAATCCCCATTTGGTTTGATTATTATTATTTTTGGAGAATTGTTTGTGTTAAGTAAATCTTGATCTTTAGTTCTGAACTTTTTCATTTTGAACTGTATCTGACCTCTATGACCTGCAAATTAACGACCTTTTGACCTTTGTTACAGAGTGTAGATGAACCACACCCAACGCTCTTAGAGGGCCAGACTCCAGTCCAGGACGATGACGTTGGTACACCTAAAAAACGCAAGAATCTTCTCATCAACCTCGCCAAACTGCAGACAGGAACATTTTCAAGTCTGTATGATGAAGGCATTGCAGTAGAGACTGTCTTGCCCGAAAATTCACGTGAAAAACTTGTGACTGCCTCGGAAAAGAAATCACGACGAAAGAAAAGAAAGGAAAGTCAGAAGAAGGTAGTGAAAAGTGTGAAGCAGTTCTTTGGTCCCATTGTGGAGTCGTCTCCAGCTGCAGAGGAATCTCCGAGAGAAGAGGAGGACGATACTCAGATTACCGAGTACCGCCTCAGGGGAATTAAACCAGATGTTATGTACATCGATGCCACAACGGAAATGATTCTGTCTAAACAGGAAGCAGGTCGTATGGTGAGAGATGCGGAGGATGAAATACATATGAGAGCGAGAGATATGCCAAAACCCAAGATCACGCCACGTAAATCTGTTAACACTAACCAACGCATGTTTGCCCGTGTGCATGGCACGATGGGTATCTCAAGTCTACTAGCAGTTCACCAGGCCTATCGCGACCGTGAGAAAGCTGAGCAGACTGCTGCCAAAATGGAACACATACTTACAATGCGTGATGAACGCGACAGGGCAAAGGAAAGGATACGGCTTCATAATGACGAGAAACGTAACATGGCTCTCAGGAAACGCGACGCTGAGCGAAGTCAAATGTTAGACATTCTCGAAAAGAAGGAGATGAAGAGGTTAAGCTACTTGGAAAAACGTTCAGATCTGAAGGCAAAGTCGTCTGACCTGAATCGGTCCCACAAAACAGACTTTGCATTTATCACTGAGTTTAGCAATCAGCATACATCTGTGTCCAATGCCTTAATGAGACATGATAAGCAGGCCCGTACAGAGGATAACATTACATTGAGGACGGACCTGGTACAGACACACAACACCGCCAAGGTAGAGCAACAGGAGCTGGTGAAGAAGTACATGGAGCATCGTCAGCTGATGAGGCAGACGGAGGCAGCCATGGCCCGCGCCACACTCGACACTCGCATGTTACAGGAAGCAAATGATCGCCTTTTTGAAGCCAAATCTCGTGTGGCACAACAGAAGGCACGTAGAGAGACTGTACAAACATTCTATCCTCTGCCTCAACATGTCACCCCTGCCCCCGGGGCCAGCGCTACTGAGATCCCCGAACTCCCTGCTGTCAGCCCAGGTGCCACCCGGTTTGAGGCTAACATCATAATGAACCAGGGCCGAGTAGGGAAGCACCCCACTCTACTAACATGAGAATTGATCTGGTTATCTGACGGTGTTCCTCGAGACTGTACACACTGGTATAGACAGGGTATGGTCATCTCAAGACTTTGTCACACTAAAACAATATGTTTCAGTTTATTTAGTATTAATGGTTCTAGCATATACGTTTAACCTGTGAGCCAAAATTTCAATGATTAATCTTACTATCATATTATCTTTTGAATCAAGTTGATGCCATAATACGAAACCTTTGACCACTTGACCAGTAATTAAGTATAACCATATGCAGTCCATTAACTTTGATATTCTGCCAAACATAGTTTTTGATATTAATAAGTTAATGATCCATTTGGAATAAATGAATGTTTTTTTAGAACATCATGTTCAATCATACTTTAATAATCAAATGAAACATTCAGTATTTACTGTAGATGTATTCTCATTAGTCCTATCTTTAGGGTGCATCTTAAGGCCATGTCCTTATATAAAATCTGTGATTTTTCTCCCATGCCAAGTATATTAAATTTCTTATTTATTGGTGTTTAACTTTTCAGTAAATATATTGGTATTGCATTCAGTTTTTTGTGACCAAACTCCAGTCAATCCGTCCATCAACACAGATTTGTTTCTGATAAACTTTGGAACTTTTGTGTTATTATAAAGGTCCACTGCCTTTCTGAAACGACTTTTAATTTATTAAAATAGGATTTCATAATGCAGGTCGTCTTATGTTTCCCGCCGTCGTCCTAAATACCGCGTAGTAGTTGAGCGCCAGACGGCAAAACAGCGAAACAAATCTCCACAGTTATCATATTTTACGCAGCAAATCTTTCATATGTTTGGCGTTATTACCTCATCTTAGACCATTGATGTGTATTTTATGATGTTAATAATATTTTTAAGAAACTTAAATTTTGCTGCGGGAAAGGTAGTGGGCCTTTCACCTATCTAGTCTGTGATATGATTCTGATATTAAATGTGAACAACCCTACAATCACTCTGATTATACAGCTTTCTCATTTGCAACATATCTGTTGGATTATATGTATGTTGTTGGTAAAAGCATGAGCGGAAAATCCTTCAGACATTTTTTTCTTCAGTGACAGTTTGCACACAAACAAGTTCCTTGGTGACAATTTGTCCTATTTAACACTTTGTCTGTAGTGATATTTTGTCCTTTTGTTAAACCAGTACCAATTAGACTTTCAGAATTTTGTCTATTTGTCTTCAGCAAGTTTTTTTGTTCAATTGCTGAAGATTAAGTTAATCTTTGTTAACGAGTTGTTCCTTCATTGAAAATTTATTTGGTGACAGTGTTGTTTTTTTTTCTTTAAGAAATCAGTGTATCACTTGTTGAAATGGTTTTTAGGTTAAAGTGGTTGTCTCCTGTAATATGTTTTTGTGTTTTTTGTTTAGTAATATGTGTTGTGATTTTGGTGATAGTCCATTCTTTGTTTGTATCTTGACATTGATCTTTGGTAATATCTATTGTTACTGGTGATAGTCTTTTCATTGTTAATTTGTACATTGTTAATGAGCTGTTGTTATTTGCCGATGTTCCAAGTTTTAACATTGTCCATAATGACAAACGATCACTAAGTATAGAACCCTGTATGACGGGGTCTCCACTGAGAATGTGTGACCAATCTGTGATATTTCTCCTTTAACAACTGCTGATCAACGTTTACTTTAAATGGCTTTTATAGATTTATTGACTTGATTTTTGTATGTATTTACATTCCTACTGCATTGTTAATAATGTATACACTGAATCATGGTTGAACAGTTTATTGTTCTTAAATGTAAATCAGCTAATGATTTTAGGTACAAGATATGTTGACCTTGACCATGAGGACAAGATTAATTGACCTTGGCTTTAAGTACAAGTTCTGTTGACCTTGACCTTGAGAACAAGATCTGTTGACCTTTACCCTGGGAACAAGATCTGTTGATCTTGACCTCGAGAACAAGATCTGTTGACCTTGGGCACATGATCTGTTGACCTTGAAAGCCATGTATACAAATAAACTATTTCTTACTTTAATGTTTTGTTGTGATTCTTCCATGGTTTTGTGATATGTGATAAGTCGACTAGAAAGAATTCCAGTTATAACACAAACACAAACATCCAGGTAGAATTTAAATTTTATTTAATATAGAGACAGTATACATTATATAGCAGAAAATATTGGTTGAAATGGAAAATAAATATTCTTTCAAAGTTTCCAGCCTCATATTAAAAATGATTGCTCTGGTGCATTTTCCTTGGAATCCTATAAATATTACTAGTTCTAATGTGAAAGTGAAAAAGATAATGTAAAGTATGGATTATTTGTGAGCTTCCAAATAATTTTATTGATATAAATATTAATGGTTTCAGAGCAATCATGAAAAGAGGAAAGATCTCTACACAAAAAACATCAAAATATATTCAAAACGGCATACATAAAAAATTCATAACTCTATGCTGAGTCTTGTGTACCATAACTTACCTGAAGTTTGAAAATTCTTATATCCTAAAGTGAAACTAGCTATAAATATTTACACCAAGTTAAGCACTTTTGTTGTGACATGTGAAATGATACTTCAGATCCACTAACTGTAAATAAAGGGACATAACTCTGTATACATGGCTCTTAATGTGACACTAATTTATCCAAAGATACATTAATAAACAATGATTTACAAACTATGCAGAGAGTATCAACATTTATAATATAACATCACAGGAATATCAACACTTTCTACCCAGTACCTCATACATTCAAAATAAAAAATTTTTTTTAAAAACAACATTGGAGTGATCATTACCAGAATCCATAAAGACAGGGTTTTCAATGTTCAATCAAACCCTGTAACTCAAATCCAACAGGACCAAGTTTAAACTTATGGTTCCCAGGGCATTCTACTTAAAATACTAACCGTATTCGACCCAATAACTAAGTGCCCATGTCCCTCCCTATAAGCGCCCCTCCCCCTTTTTGAGGCCTCAATTTTAATTGCCCAGGCATAAATAAGGACCAAAACTAAAACATAAAACGGTATGAATTTGCAATAATTTTGACTTATTAGCACCTTGGGCGCTTATTGGGTCGAATACGGTAAAATACATATGATTCCCAAGTTGTAAATGAGTTGACTGAGTTTAACTGTGTTATCAAGTTAACATTAAAAGTTTGAAGATGAAATCTATTACCAATTAGGACATCACAATCACTTGTACTACTTAACATATCAAGTTTTATCACTAGAATTAGAAAATAATGTGTCATTAAAAACCTTTAATTTCAAATCTAAACCTTTCTACCCTATGTAGACTCTATATTGATACGGTTGATATTGAACACAACGTAAGGCAGTTATTATTGTGAGGCCAGACAACCAACCTGTCTATATCTTATTTATAAGTGGTAAAAATACACCAATGTCTGTTTACATTGATTCATCATCAAATGTTTCAGCCCAGAAAAGTTCAAATGTATCGATACGGCCAACATATTTGGGGCAGTTATATGGCTAATTATGTGTAATTGCTGAGCATTGTCGTATATTATGCCTTTATGTTGCCATGTGAAATTACTACAGAAACAAAACAAAGGTACAATACTATGAAATAAAGTATCATGTAGTATTTATAAATATCATCAATAAAAGTGATATACATCAAAAGATAAATTCCTGGGATCTAGATCTGTCTGAGCTATTCAACACTATAAACATATCACAGGGACACGTAATACAACGATATACCGGTAATTCTACATAATTCATGTTGGTAGACATATGATATGGAGATCCTAGAGGGGATTGAACATTTTGTTAAAATGGGGTGAAAAATATCACAATATCATCTACATCAAACACAAGTTACACAAGAACAAAATGTATAAAACAGATTTGTATGTACTACAACAATAACTTATTGGATTTAACATGGCCAGCCATTACTGTCCTAACAAATAACAACCCCAATGATCAATGTATATATCCAGATCTATGGATCCTTGACCTAAGTTGAAGGTCCTTGACCTTCAGTAAATGTCCTTGACCTAATTTGCTGCTGACCTATATCTGTAGATGGTCGATGACTGAGTGTGTGAAGTCACTGGTCGAGGAGTAACCACCCATGTCCTTTGTTCTGATCTGGAGAGAGAAAAAAAAAAACATATATAATAACATAGACCAACTTTAAACAAGAGACTACAGGTATTGTTAACATGTTTACTGGTAATACAGGACATTCAACTCTCAACCCATGGTCACTTTATAACACATAAGAAAGATAAGTGCCACACAAGTAGTGAAAAATACTATCTGTAAATACATGTAGCACCATGATTAAAATTTACCTTCCTAAAGAAACAATAAAATGCACATGGACATTTCTGTCTATATGCTACCAATACATGTATCTGTAGATAAGTAAGGGTGTTTTTGTGTGTGTGAAAGAAGTGTGCAAGTGTATAAGAGTTACTTCCCTTTACTTACGCCTTACATGTTTATAATGCTAACCTATGACCTTTGATGACTTACCTTGCCAGCTTTGATGACCCTTGAGATGGCGTCCTCTATAAGCTTGGCGTGGTACTCCAGGTGCATATGTTTCAGCATGTTACAGCCACTTAATAGTACGGCAGTAGGGTTAGCGATGTCCTTACCAACAGCCTCAGCATAGGCGTGGCGAGCTCCCTGTCACACAATCACCATTATTCATACTCAATTAATTTGTTGGTCAAATTGTACACATTTTCAATAGATAATAAATAAGTATGTTTCCTTGGATAAAAACTATGGTTTTTCTAAGGTTGTCTTTCAATAGTTTTCACAAGAGATCCAAGAGACATCTTGGTGCTCACCATTACGTAGCCAAAATTCAAAATGATCAACTGATGACCATGTTGGTTTCTAATCAGTCCAAGATGAGGTATACATTACTATGGAATAGGTGAGTCTACATCTTTAGTACCAGTATATAAGATATAGTGATATAAAGTTTCAGAAAAATCCCTCCAGTACTTTCTAAACATTAAGGACAGCCATTTCGTTTTCAAATCTGTCCCCATATGCACTACTAGCAACTCTTCATACATAATGTATGAAATTTGTGAAGGCTCTTTTCACTACAAGGTAAAAACAAACTTTCAACTGTCAAAATCCAAGATGGCTGCCTGTCGGTCATCTTCTTGTCCTATCAGTCCCAAAATGCAATATGTGTAACTAGGACCTAAGGGTCTACATATGAAATTTGAGACAGATCACTAATGCATTTTCTGAGAAATAGCGGTAAAAAGAAATGTAAACGGACAGACAGATCACAATCGAAAGGCGATTTCTAAGCGATGGCTAGAATCCTAGGAAAAATGAAAAGTAACAACATTTTTACAAAACAGACAACCAGGTATGGGCTCACCTGTTCAAATATAGCCACGTCATTACTGAAGCTCTCACCCGGAACAATACCAGCTCCTCCCACAAGGCCCGCGGCCAAGTTATCCACGATGTTACCATAGAGATTGGGCATCACCATCACATCAAACTGATGGGGGTTCGACACAAGCTGTCAAAAGTTCAAAATAGATTTCTTTAGATTATGCTATACATGTATTAGCATGTAACTATGGTTTATATAACACACATGCCCTGTAGTGTTTAGACAATATCCTTTATTCTGTAGCGTTTAGACAATATCATTTCTACTCAACGCTACAGCAGACAATATGATTTCTACTGTAGCGTTTAGACAATATCATTTCTACTGTAGTGTTTGGACAATATGATTTCTACTGTAGCGTTTAGACAATATCATTTCTACTGTAGCGTTTAGACAATATCATTTCTACTGTAGTGTTTAGACAATATCATTTATACTGTAGCGTTTAGACAATATCATTTCTACTGTAGCATTTAGACAATATCATTTCTACTGTAGCGTTTAGACAATATCATTTCTACTGTAGCGTTTAGACAATATCATTTCTACAGTAGCGTTTAGACAATATCATTTCCACTGTAGCATTTAGACAATATCATTTCTACTGTAGCGTTTAGACAATATCATTTCTACTGTAGCACTTAGACAATATCATTTCCACTGTAGCGTTTAGACAATATCATTTCTACTGTAGAGTTTAGACAATATCATTTCTACTGTTGCGTTTAGAAAATAAGATTTTCCTGTAGCGTTTAGACAATATGATTTCCCCATCTCACCTGCATGCAGCAGTTGTCTATAATCATGGTCTCAAACTCTATTTTAGGGTAGTACTGTGCTACCTCCTCACAACACTTCAGGAACAGACCATCACCAAGCTTCCTGTTAACATGTACATGGGCTATATAGAGGTTATACATGGTTATACAAGACGAATATATTCTTAAATACATAATAAATACTTATAGGGTTGAATTCACTTAATTAATTTCAATTTGATTTATTAGTTTAACTTCCCATTAACAGCCAGAGTCATTTAAGGAGGTGCTAGGTTTGTTGGTGGAGGAAAGTCAGAGTACCAGGAGAAAAACTACCGACTAGTGGTCTGTACCTGGCAACTGTTCAACTTCAGATTCAAACTTGCAACCCAGAGGTGGAGGGCTTGGGGTAATATGTCAGAACATTGTGGTTTATCAATTGTTTCAAAGAATCGCAAAAGAAGTAGGACTTTTTATCATATAACACTATAAATAAGAATAATGATACTTACATGATATTAGCCTTGTGTACTGCTGTAACCTTTTGTCTGTTATTACGAGTAGCATAATCGAAAGCGAATTTGGCGATACGTTTGGACTTCATTCTTGTGACGACCTTTAAACACTCGACAACGCCTGTGACACTCTGTAACAGAATAATACAGATATTGCATGATAAACATTCACACTTGTGACATAAACAGTCGTTATGTGCTTGATCTGTCAACACTCAAAAGTAAATCCTCTCGACATTGGGACCAACCCTATTAACTGTTTCACTCCAGCCTCGGGAAACAGTTCATCGGTTTGGTCTCAACACGTAGGGGAAAGTTTTGACTGTTGAATGATAAGTCATAAAAGAATTGTATATTGTCTTACATTCTATACCCATAATAGGTAGACAATATCTATTGTCTTAGACATCTATTTTAATCAGACAATGTCTATTGTCCAATATTGCACACCTGCAATAATTACATAAAATCTATTGTCCAACATTACACCTAGATAATAATCAGACAATATTTATTGTCCTACATATTATACCTACAATAATCAGACAATATCTATTGTTCTACATTACACCTACCTCATGCTCCAAGGCGCTGTACTCTCCCTCCGTTTGTTCGCGGATGATGACAAAGTCGAGATTCTTGTGTCGGGTTTTAAAACCCGGTAAACTTTTGATGACTACGACATTAGCAAACAGATCCAGCTCTGCCCTGTAAAATATGTTCACAGTGTTCAAGTAGGCTCAATGTAGAGTAGAGGAGGGGCATACAACACTTCCCAGAATTAGTTTTGATAATTAAATTATCCGCTTTCCATCGGTAACTGTGTTAGACTTGTCACCTTTATCATCTATTACACTTTTACAGACTGTTGGTTAGACATTAAAATTATATGTGCCATAACTGGATAAAAATTTTGACATGATACTTTTCTTTCAATCATGTATTGAAAACCATAAGGTTTGATAAATTATGCTGTGGAAATCGTTGGAATGGACAAACATCTATGGTGCCTTACAAACATTAGTTACATCACTGAATTTGTACACTGTACAAATCTTGTCTTTGTGCAGTATGTTTAGATTAAAACATACCTGCAGATATCACTTTACAATTACTAACACTTGGGTAACACTGTAAAAATATCAAATGATATAGTAGACCAAAACTTGGCTTCATGGTCTGACTGTAAGTACTTATTTCACTGCACTGTAGATGTTAATATAATAATTTTTGATAGTATTGCTAAAAATCATTGTCAACTCTTATTTGTATGGTACTTGTAAAACCTATGCATTGTTAGTACATGTATTGCAATTCCTAAAATGTTGGTAAATTTTGGTAGGGAATAACGTACTTAAAACTCTTCTTGATTTGTGAGCATGAAAATTACGGCATATATAACTTTAAGGTAGAGTCTTTATTTTTATAGTCAATATGACATCCCTCATAGTTTTAAACACACACATACTTTATTAAAATCAAAAATCTTTATTTCCATGATCTTTTAGACAAACTCACCTGATCTTCATTAACACCTAAGATCTTTTTTCCATGCTCTATTATACAAACTCACCTGGTCTTCATTTAAATCTTAGATCTGTATTTCCATGCTCTATTAGATAAACTCACCTGATCTTCATTTAAATCTAAGATCTGTATTTCCATGCTCTACTATACAAACTCTCCTGATCTTCATTTAAATCTAAGATCTGTATTTCCATGCTCTACTATACAAACTCACCTGATCTTCATTTAAATCTTAGATCTGTATTTCCATGCTCTATTATACAAACTCACCTGATCTTCATTTTAATCTAAGATCTTTATTTCCATGCTCTATTATACAAACTCACCTGATCTTCATTTAAATCTAAGATCTTTAATTTCCATGCTCTATTAGACAAACTTACCTGATCTTCATGTTTAGGGTCTGGAGTACTCCCCCTTTGAAGTTAGATGGCGTTGTGATAATGCCCTTGAGTCCGACTCCGTTCCGCTTGAACGATTCTACCACAGTACTGATGCTAGCACTCTGGGATGGCTGAACTTCACTAGAGTATCAGAATGGGAATTGGTTTTCATATTAACTAAAAATATCCTGCTAGCAAGTGAACATTTGAGAATGACCTTGTAATTATGTATACATGTATACAACATAAATCTTTATAGGCTTATATGGTGGGGATAAATATAATGTTAAGTTTGAAAGAATTTAAATAAAAATTGAATATAGTAAAAGTAAATTGTTTACTCTTACTAGATTTCTTAACAGAAGTCTTATAACACAATTAATAATTACAGAAAAACAATGAGAAACCAACTTCACTAGCCAAGGGAAATCAGTACGAAACAGGGAGAGTATTGAATACTGTAAACCAACCTTATTCACCGCTATTAAATTTAATAATTTGTGGAGATTAAGTTTTGCGAATTTTTGTTAATTGCAAAATTTTACAAAAGTAAAAAGCACGCAAATAAAAGTTGCTTTACCGTTAGCGAAGTTGATGAAGAACATGCTTACAACAAATCCATGTTTATAACATAGTACTTTTTGTTCCTCGTCAATGTTTCCTGTAATATGTTTGTAATATGTATAACAAACTATGTTTATAACAAAGAAATTGGGAATATTTTCATTAAAAGACATACCTAATGAAATATTCCTCAAATTCCACAGGAACTCCTGCAGCCTGGAAAACGTCACGGACGCTGCCCATGAGTTGTGGTCCGACCCCATCCCCCGGAACTAAGGTCACCTTTTGGTTCCCTTCAGGATGGGAGACTGGCTCTGATACAGGCTAACAAAACAACAAGAAATTAATATTATACCAGGAAAAGGTTTTATTTCTGTTCACAGTTAAGATCATTTAAAGAAAATACATTGAGTTATGAAGGTGGAGGAAAACCAGATACCAGAGTACCTGGGCCCAGCTTCATCAACATTTTTGAACTAAGTAACATCTTAACATAAGATTCTCTATAGGAAAGTATTACAAAAGTTTAAATTAAAATTCTCTATAGGAAAGCATCACAGAAGTTAAGAAAAGCCCCTTAAAATCTACATAAATACATGTTTTATATACTACTTACCAGAGCATGAAGATTTGGTGTGGAATTATGATAATTTCTGTTCTGGCTCTGTGTAGTTGTCTGTAAAAAGTCATTAAAATGGTCATTATATTATTTCTTGATTATATCGTATATGATGTTACTATAGTAACAAGAGAAAATGATATCCTCAACAAGCTGGATGCTCCTGTGCAGTATGTGTACTCTGTGACTGAAAATTTCACTTTACTAGTAATGAAATCATAAAAAAGTGATAAAAAACCCTCCACATCTCTTTGTTTTACTCTGTCAGTAGTGATAGAGTGAAACAAAGGGAAGTAACCCAGATAGATCAGAATACAATCTTTTTGTTGTACCTTGTACTTATACACAATATTGATTATTTTTAGTATTGACTAGAACCTAGAATTACTTGTGTTACTTCAAATTTGCACATAATAATATGGTTGGCTTCATTGATTGAGTCTGCAGTATACATGTATGTATATTCATATCGTGTCTCTTTGTGGTACTCTTACCCTTATTATAGTGCTATTTTACTGTACAGCATGCTGCCAAAGACACTGAACAACACGAATGTACACTATGTATATCCTGCATAATACCATGAGGCTGCATGCATCAATTTGTTGACCTAAAGTCATCTGTCTTTCTATATATATGATATCTTGTAGAACCTGTTTCCTGTTTTAACACAATAGTAGTGTCATCATGACCTGCAAGTCAATATTATGTGGATCGAGGAACTAGAAATCTACATTGTGCGATCACATGAATGATAATATCTCAAAACTGTCTCTTTTCCAAAGAACTAAATATTAATATCCACAGTAACTCGGAAGTAGGCCTAGCTACATAAACATGGAGATTCATAAATGAAACTGCATACATTTGTAAAAGGAGCGGGTCGGTGTGACTTGTACATAGTGTTAAATACGGTCTCTGTCACTCAGCTGACGGAGCATGCTTTTTGGCTCAGTTGGTAGAGCCGTAGATTTCCACACCGGCAACCCGGGTTCGATTCCTGGTCAGGGCACTCGACAGGATTGATTATTTTCCCTGTTCTTCCACATTGGTGCCCAACTAAATAACCCATGGTAGGTGGTTACAGAGTCTCGGGTTGAGATTTAGGAAATCTCAAGAAAGTGTAAAAGGAGCGGGTCGGTGTGACTTGTACATAGTGTTAAATACGGTCTCTGTCATTCAGCTGACGGAGCATGCTTCTTTGGCTCAGTTGGTAGAGCCGTAGATTTTCACGCCGGAGACCCGGGTTCGATTCCTGGTCGGGGCACTCGACAGGAATGTGTATTTTCCCTGTTCTTCTACACATAATCCAATCCATGCATATTGTACAAATGATAAATGGTATATGATGAGTACTTTCACTTTGGTTTGGCACAAAATACTCCTATAAACACAGCAAATTCTGTCACAAAGATATCACGTCTAGGACTGTTTCGGCCTGTCCGTCAACAAATCAACACGTGGGTTTGACATGGGAATGAAACACCTAAATTCATTAAAACAAAACAATCTATTGTATAAGTGATGAATGGAATTTATATCGTAATTAAAACATAAAGTTATCAACATAAACATAGAATACTTACACAGGCTACAGAACGTGGCACATATTGACAGAGCCTGGAGAAAGCCGACCTTGTCAAGGAGGATGCCATACTTTATTATGACGTCACAAAAGGGATTTCCCAACACTACAGGGAGGTGTCATTGGAGTGGGATAAGTTTTCTCCTTTATTAGCCTAAAATGGACGTTTTTGCTGTAAAATATTTTAAAACAATGCCTTGTAAATTAAAGTAATTCCAAATTTTGTTTTGTTGCATTGCATTAAATACAGTTTTTAAAATACACAGTTATTTTTAAACTGTATGCATTTTAAATAATGAACACTCATTATCACGGTAGGACAGACGTATCGTTTTGCATTGCATGCCGAAGAGTGTTTTTGAAGATGAATCGGGTTCTCAGATCATCGTTGACAAAAATCAGGACTTTGGCTAATGTAAATATAATTTTAAATGATTCTCCTTATAGCATGCACGCATGATATTTGTAATTATTTATGATTAAAATGGTAGAAAAACTTGGCCTAGTTTTCGACCCAAGACTAACCTGTGAATGAGCCTTATGTTCTCCGCGAAAGGCCTTTTGAAGGCGACAGTGTGTGACTTACATGTATTACATGTGTAACATTTGACTAATTACAGGTGTCACACCTGACTTACTACAGGTGTCACACCAAACGTATTCCAGGTGTCACATCTGACTTATTACAGGTTTCACACATGACTGATTACATGTGTCATATATGACCTATTACAGGTTTTACACCTGACTGTATTACAGTTGTCACATCTGACTAATTATAGGTGTCACATCTGACTTATTGCAGGTATCACACCTGACTTATTACAGGTATCACACCTGACTTATTACAGGTGTCACATCTGACTTTTTAGAGGTGTCAAATATGTCTTATTCAGGTCTTGCATCTGACTTGTTACTGGTGTCACATCTGACTTATTACTGGTGTCACACCTGACTTATTACTGGTGTCACACCTGACTTATTACTGGTGTCACATCTGACTTATTACAGGTATCACACGACTGATTACAGGTATCACATGTCATCTGACTTAATACTGGTGTCACATCTGACTTATTGCAGGTATCAAATCTGTCTTATGACAGGTATCACATCTGACTTATTACTTGTGTCGCACTTGACTTATTACAAGTATCATATATGACTTATTACAGGTGTCACACATGACCTATTACAGGTATCACATCTGACTTATTACAGGTATCACACATGACTTAATACAGTTATAACATCTGACTTATTACATGTGACACACTTGACTTATTACAGGTATCACATCTGACTTAATACAGGTGTCACGCTTAATGTATTACAAGTATCACATATGACTTATTACAGGTGTCACACATGACTTAATACAGTTATAACATCTGACTTATTACATGTGACACACTTGACTTATTACAGGTATCACATCTGACTTGATACAGTGTCCCATCTGACTTATTACATGCTTCACACCTTACTTATTTAAGGTATCACATCTGACTTATTACTTGCATCACACTTAACTTGATATGGGTGTCATATCTGACTTAATACAGGTGTCACACTTGACTTATTACAAGTATCACATATGACTTATTACATGTGTAACACATGACTTAATACAGTTATAACATCTGACTTATTACACGTGACACACTTGACTTATTACAGGTATCACATCTGACTTATTACTTGCATCACACTTGACTTGATATAGGTGTCACATCTGACTTATTACAGGTGTCGCATCTGACTTAATACAGGTGTCACACTTGACTTATTACAAGAATCATATATATGACTTATTACAGGTGTCACACATGACCAATTACAGGTATCACACAACTTATTACCGGTATTACATCAGACTTATTACAGGTATTACATCTGACTAATTACAGGTGACACACTTGACTTATTACAAGTATCACATATGACTTATAACAGGTGTCACACATGACTTATTACAGTTATAACATCTGACTTATTACAGGTGACACACTTGACTTATTACAGGTATCACATCTGATTTAATACTAGTGTCATTTCTGATTTATTACAGGTTTTACACCTGAATGATTACATTTGTCACACCTGACTTACTACAGGTATCACACCTGAATTATTACTTTTGTCACACCTGATATATTACAGGTATCACATCTACCCAAACGATGTATCCACACATCCAGTGTTCGGTATAGTGGACAGGGTAAGATGACTGACTACAGCCGTTTCCCAGTACCAGAAATAGAGGACCTGCCACAGGATATGAGGGATCGTATGACAGAGGTGGAGGAAAAGGTTTGTATAGGGTGAGAATCTGGACCTCACACTCATGATATTTCTATAAATCACTGTGACTTTCTCTGCTAGGGACCAAACCCGAGACCCCTAGGGCTTCCCAGTCTAATCCTCCACCATTCTGGGTAACCAGTATTCATCAGAGTTACATACTCTCCCTCAAGAAAATAACTCAAGTTTTCGGTGGTTAAAGGTGCTAGCAGTACCGGAGGGGTACGCTTGAGTATCATTCTAAGTCCCTACATAAACTTAAGTACTGCCTCTGCTAAGGATCAAACTCTGGACCCCAGCTGGCTTATATTACCAGTCTAATGCTCAACTGATCAAGCTAAAAAAATTCTCTCTAGAGACTTGGTCTGGTATTGACCAAGGTTCTAGTATTATCCTTCGTCCTATATATCTGACTCTGTAGATGTATATATACATGTACACACACCCTGCTGATCTCATCAAGGGAAATCATTTTAGCTGCTTGGGAAATCTTGTAATAATCCAAATTCTGATGTACATGTATATGATTAGAAAATATTTTTAAGTTAACAACTCAAACATATAACCAAGTCTAGAACTATAATGGTAAACTTTCCTTTCCAGTCAGGGTTTATGCCCAATGTCTTTAACGCCATGTCATATCGACCCGACGATCTCCGCTGCTTCATGAACTACTATGACGTCGTGATGGACAACAGAGGTATTTTAATCTTACTCATAAACCAATATTTCTGTTGATTTGATGAGCGTTAGTCAAAACTTTTGTTATATATCCAAGATGTAGAGTCAACCCATCATTGTTTATCAGTAAAGGGTTCTTTGAGACCAACTACCTTAATAAATCTCAAAAACACTCGCCTCCTGTTTGTTGAGATTGTATCATCTGAATCAACTTTTGTTATAATTATAAGAGGTCAAAGTGGCTACATAAAACTGCAGTTGTCACGTCAAACTATTGTAGGTTTTTGTTTTATCTCTGGGTACTCCAGCTTTTCTCCACTACCAACACCTGGGGGATCTTTATATGTTGATAAAACAGAATCAAACGTAATTGCTAGTTGCTCATGGTTTTTATCAAACTTGTAGGTAACTTAACCAAGGCGGATAAGGAGATGATCATCGTGGCCACCTCCTCAGAAAACAGCTGTTTATACTGCATTATAGCCCATGGAGCTCTTCACAGGATCTACGCGAAAAATCCACATCTAGCTGATCAGGTAAATATGAAAAAACTTCATGTCGGTGAAATGCTTACATAGAGACATTTACGTATATCTAGACCTAAAAGAGTCTGTTGTTATTCACATGTCCATGCAATTACTCCATTAAAACTCATTCTCTTCTGAAATTCCAAAATGAACTGCCCCTGCCTTTGAACTACATGTAGAAGGGTCTAAATGTGTCTTCAGGGATGAATGGATTAAAAATAAACCAACATCACCACAATTATCTATCAATGGTTTGAAAGAAATTTATTTGTTGTATTCATTAGTTGGCGGCCAACTGGAAGACCTCTAACATTGATGCTCGCCAGCATGCTATCCTCGACTTTGCCATGGATGTCTGTCACTGCCGCCCTCTGTCCGAGGAAAAGTTTGATAACCTCTACAAGCACGGCCTGACGAAGGACGATGCCTGGGACATTGGGGCTGTTGTGGCACTGTTTGCATTGTCTAATCGTATGGCCTATCTCACCAACATGAAACCAAACGAGGAATTCTATCTGATGGGCCGAGTGAAGCGGGAAAAGAAGAAGGAATAATGGAACATTTGAGATAAAATATTTTTAAATACTGTGTTTATTCAGGATTAAGGTACATCGAAGGTCATGGCCAGTGTATGTCAAGGTCATTTATCAGTGATAATGAAATCCCGTCCTAATTGTACAAATTACACATGTATGTTTGTATATGACTGATTATAGATCTAATCTAAATTGTTGAAGTTTTATCAAACAGTTAAAAACTTGATGGAATTTAATATTATTAATTTATAATTAAGTTTTCCATGATGACATTAAATTATGATTCAAATTAATCAAGATATAGGTATAGGTTTGTGTCATGTTCTTTCGTCCGTCCCATCTTCTACGGGCTTTGTCTAACTATAGGGCTTTGGAACTTTATATTTGGTGTGTTGGTTCATGTAGGTGAAATGGTGGGTTGCATACCAAATCTTGGTCAATTTGACCTAAATGTAAAAAATCTTGTACTATTATGGACGCATGACAGAAATTTGAATTGGTTGAATTAGTTTGTTTTCCTGTGATGCTGTTCTCCACAGCAGAAGATTCTTTAGGGTTATAACTTGTACAAACCGTATAAAGAGTACACCAAGAGTCTTATTGCTGTGTAATGATGCATTGTGGAACTGACTATACTCAAGTTTGAGTGGTGATTAAAGCTCAAGTTTTGGGCTGTACACACATAACACTACATATGTATATATATTCTATGCTGTATATGGTTATCATCATTGATCACCGCTACATTAGGGTTTTGTCAAAGAAAATTAAGCAGAGTTGTGTATATTTGGATGTTGTATTAATCAGAAGGGGAGCTATGAAAGACAACATGATGTTGCAGTTGTAAAAATGTTATTGTATAGGTGGCACAGGTACAGTGGTACCCCCGCAACAAAGTTTTGGTATTCTGGATTAAGTTGTCTCTCTGTGACAATTGACCCAACTTCTCCTAAACTACCGGAGGGATTTCAACTAAACTTGGTGGTATACAGTGTAGATGTGTGTAATTTATATAGGAAAATGAGAAATGAATTAATTCTTACTTGCCAAGACAATCCATATTCATTAACTTTTATTTGATGCTCATTTGTATATCAGGGAGTTTGTCACAGGGAGTTGTCTACCCTGACTTTGTATCACCATTTATATCTGCATGCATTAAAAATCTATATACAATAGTGGGCAGGAGCATTATTATTTAGTTGCTAATGTCAGTAATAAGAAGAAAATAATTGTTACTTGAAATATATTATAAAGTAGCTATTTAGTTCATAGACAATAGTTAATACTGCCCTTTAAAGTTTAAATTATGAAATTCTATAAAATGTATTTTAAGGAAGCATAAATATTTTATTTATGGTCATTAGAATTTTTACCAGAAGCTTTGTTAGTTATTTAAATATATCTTTTCTTTTGAGTAATTTTTACAATTGTTGTTTCTTATATCCCATCCTCGATAATCCAGGGGTTACTATCACTGATGATATATCCACCCCTGGACTATCTCATCGTAGAATAGAAGGCATGTAATGCTATTTGATTCTTTTAATCAGAGGAAGGTTCTACAGGCATGTCGTAGGTCAGGTTTTTTTTCATCCTGAGCTTCCTTCAATTTTATTATGTTATAGTCCAAGTGTGGATATAACGTCAGTGATAGTAATCTCTGGAGTATCAAGGATACTTATATCCTGGTTGATATTTTTGCATGATCACAATAAAAATCATCATAATCACAATGAAATGATTATATTTACAATAAATATCATTACTGAACATGTTGTTGGTTGTATATAAAAGTTTAAATTTCACCAGTTGTATTTTCATTTGCCGAAATTCTGGTTGCCATGCTAACCAGGTCAATTTACAATATATGGCCTTTGAAACAATTTTAGTCAATTGGTATTACAAATGGATGTTAATGATTTAACACATCACGTGCTTCAATAACGGTTATCATGGAAACAAAATGGAGGAACATTTCGTCGCAATGTTCTCAAATACTAGGAAGGGGTAGTAAGGCTATTTCCATTGACATAAAGTTTTGTTGGTAAGAGGAAAGAAGTAAATGTATTCTATCTACACGTAGAGACATTGACTAGTGTATAGATATCAGACTCACCAATATCTATTATTTATCTATAGGGTACTGCTGACCACCGGGGCCCACGTCTGGCAGTATTTGGACATTTGAACATTTGTCCCGAGACCTCCCTATGCCACGGCCACTATGGTGCACATTCCCAATAGATGATGTCTATACACCTTCGTCTGCCATGTCTTCCCGACCACACCTAATGTGTAATGTTGTACAGACTGAGCAGGCCGGGAGTCTACAACCTACCATTATCGTAAAGAGTCAGTCTGCCACCCTCGATCCTTTGATCTGCCTGAGTTTGGTAGACCACCACCTGCACAAGGACGTAACATGGTCCGTACAGTATCTGGAAGCACCAACGTCCTCCTTCGGTCGACTCTCAACGCATTACCTCTGTCCATGTAACAATGATTATCTAAAGACTATCGGTTGTCTTCACAAACCTGATGAAGTACATGTACGATGTTCGCTCTCTTGTTGACCACTAGTCTCCATTGGTGAAGAATAATTTGCGACAGTGTCCAATATGCCTACCAACCTCACGTCGCAACAAAAGCAGTAACAGTAATGATCTGCAGAGCCAAAAGCATGTCTTTGCCTCTCTGCCCACTTGGCTCAGCTCGATTACACGTTTTACATGTAACATCACAGGAAGATCCTTCATGTCTGGTTGATGTACGATTTATTATATCTCGCCAATATGGTACACAAAAAAAATCTTGCGCACCAAACATGCTAACTGTAATGATTTGACTGATGTCCTTTGGCCTTCTCGTTTGGAATAAGCCATTAACTGCATTTTGGCAACAGAATAGCGTTTCTTCAATTCTTCAAACTTTCCTCAATACCTGCTACGTATGCCACTCTTTTGTCTACCCCCTACCAACTGTCCGCTGTGGATACTGGATTTATGTCACTTTTAAACCCAAGAGGAGTGGTTTCCAACACTATTGGTGCCTCTTGTTCTGAGTGCCGATCATCGGTGACATGTAGTTCAGTCGATAGAGCCCCGGTCTGGCCTCTACATCCTCAAGCATTGGTTGTTCTCACACCTTCACCCACTGACAAGCCTTCTCTTGTCTGTACCATGTCAGTGAAACCTGTCCTCGTGAGTCTTTTATCCTCTCTTTGAAGTCTTCCCCGAACACCAACTCTGGGTAGGGCAGTGTGTTCATAGCGATAAAATGTGTTGATAGGAAGTTATCTTAGAATTGTTACCAGTTTAGAATCATATGTAAACTTTATGTCACAATATATGTGTATAACTGTTAGTAATTGCTCGGCTGGTACAGACTTTGTCATTTCTTTTTGTGGGTTCGTAACTGAATGGGTGGTTGTTATCTCACGCGGACTGCACCATAAGCTAAAAACCTACTTTTACATGCTAGCATATTCCATAATTGGTGGTTAATTTTCTTATAATATGGACCATATTTGTCATATGTTTCCCTTGTGTGAGAAATCCCCCTTTTCTTTCATATGTACCTATATATCTACAATTTCAATTATATACAATAAAACGTATCAACTACGCTCCGTTTATATCAGACCGATTAACGTGGGAAACCGACGATTGGATGAATATCTTATACATTTAATTCAAAAAACATTTTTTTTAGCTTGCAACTCACTCGAGTAGTTGAATACATGTATTACGACAGTTTAAAGACTTGTATACATTGATAAGCTGCTTTGTATAAAGTTGTGCACGTGTAAAATGGAACACGAAACCTCCATATAAACTGCACGCAATAAAGTTGTAACACTCGGCAGCATTCCCGGGTAGTATTGATTCAGTTAAGGACTTAGCACAAATCAATACTCTCAATTTGAAAGAGGCTCGAAAGAGATTTTTTCAGAAAAAAAAAATGATTTTCTTTAAATCTTAAAACTTTATCGTAATTTTTTAGAGGTGTGACATCGATGACCGCATTATTATCAACAAAAGTCTCTTACCTCCCCAGAACAAATCTTTACAACCCCTCCTGTTCATCTCGTCTCGTCAGTTAACATTAGACAAACACACAGGGTGGGGTCTTCTGGTTATTGCTTACATAATCCTAAATAAAGAGTGATACTTTAGAACATAGAACCTAATAACCACAGGAGGTCGATAGTATTAACAGAATGCACTAGTGTGGAACCTGAATACACGAGAGAGAAACGCTGATTTTTCACTATCAAATACTCAGAAATGTATTCTACAGAAACCCAATAACGCGAAAGTTATTTGGATATATCAAATCTTTTTGAGCTCCGAGGAAAAAGGACAGAGTGATTATTTGTGTGAGGATGACAGCCCCACGACAGGTCGAGGTGTCCTGTCAAACAGACAAAAGTGGACCAAGTAAATCCCGTACAAGGAAACACAGGTCGTCTGCTTCTGCCATCGCCGACTTCATGGAAAAATGGTAAAGAGATATTATATATGGATGATTATGTTACAGGGGATTCGCAATATTCTATTGAGAAATTTGGAATGGAGGGTTTCCTTTATAGTGGAAAATATCATTATCATAAAAGGAATTCTATAGAGAAAAATGCCAAGAAACTTTAAATATTGACTTTGGTGAAAATATCTTTTTAGATGCACTCATATGGTTGCAAGATTTGTTATATTTCTGAATACACAATTCACTATCTTGTTATATTGTCATCAACATTATATTAGTCATGCTTAACATAACATTTTAGTAATTTGCGCAAAGATTAGTTTGAACGTAATTCTAAACAAACAAAAAAAAGATTGAAATATAAATATACAACTGCTGGTTTCCCACACATCAACCCATTGTAGTGACCAAGAGGACATTCACAAGATGTACGAGGAGTTCGATGATTCGTCAGACGACGACGAAGATATTTATGAAAACATCAAACTTCAGAAGGGCGTCATTGAGAGTGCTCGGTACCAGCCCTGGAGAATGGCGAAGAAACTCCGACTCATCAGGTACTGTACAGCGGGTTAGTTTTCGTGGGTTGTTTATTTTCGATAAATTCACGGCCTTACTTAAATCAGCGAATTCTAAACCCCGTGAAATTAATCATAATTCACTGACTTACATGAAAACAATAGCTCAAAGACGTGTATGTTAGGTATAGGAGACCACGAAATATCGACTCCGCGAATATAGAGATCTATAACAGTAAACGCCCTATACCCCCCACCCTTAGCGGTCACCTGAAATAAAAGGTCATCTGAACAAATTGTAAATAAAACTTGTGTCGGATTATTTGTTGATTAACACAATACTTCATTGGAACTCTAAAGTAGTTACTTGGTGTTTTGAATTGTAGTAAAGGTGGTGTTGTCAGATGTCTGAAATCATCCCTTGGGTGTAAGTCACGAATGATAAACAATTTAGTAGATAAATGCTTTAGTCTCTTCATTGTCAAAAGAAATTATCACAAAAAATCATTTGATTTTACATTTAACACAACTGGCTAAAGCCTATAACGACCTACAAAGTATCCCTTCTCATTGATCAAGAAGAATGATCGAGGTGTTAGAAGATGGGTATGGCTTGTTATCCATTCCTTACAACTAATATATCAGGCTTATTCTTCCCGAATCATACTCTTAAAGGCCCACTACCTTTCCGGAGCAAAATTTAAAGGTTTCTTAAAAACATAAATAAGAAAAGAAAATAGATATCGATGGCTTAAGATGAGGTTGCAACACCAAACATATGCAAGATTTCCAGTCTAATGTACGATAACAGTGGAGATTCATTTCGCTGTTTTGCCGTCTGGCGCAGTGATAGTCAACTACCGCGCGGCATTTAGGACGACGGCGGGAAACATAAAACGACCCGCGTTATGAAAATTAACATTTTATTTATTCTAATTAAACAGTTCTGAAGGTGATGATAAGTGTGCTAGTAAACGTATAGTTAATAACTTCTGCGACTCTACAAAATTATTGATCTCGTTTTACATTCCTATTTTAAAAATTAAAAGCCGTTTCGGAAAGGTAGTGGCCCTTTAAAATTACTTAATTTTTTTGAACAGTTATGCGAAGTCGTATGTGGAAAAACACCAAGGTCAACTGTCCAGAGGTCGAGGGTACCAAGAAAAGGGCGCCCGGGTAAGTTACACAGAAACAACCTCCCAGGTTTGGAGACAAATAGGATTTGATGATCATGATAACTATCATACTCAGTTAAATAACACTTTCGGTAACCTTTAACTCCTTGCGGATTTATTAAGTGGCAATTTTTCAACCTATTAGTAACATTTATGACTTGTCATGTGTCTGTGGAGGAAAAAGGATACCGACTAATGACAATGACAGTACATAGCAGAAACTGCTATTGGAGGGCCTTTGGTAGGCTGTTGGATAACGTATTCACTCCCCCATCGCAGACATACTTAGATTTAGAATTGAAGGCACACATAAATCATAAAATCTTCAAGAACGAAAAACAATCGTTTTGTATTGTTTGCCTGAAAATGCTATTGTTTACAAATCATTGGTGTATCTGCTATGTTGTCATCCATTACTATCCGGTAGGCATGGCGACGGTTGAGACGACTGGTTACAGACACACTAGCTCTACTCACTCCCTGGGAGGTGAAAGTAAAAACCATTGAAAGTAAGTATACAAAAAACTAAAATTAATCTTTAACCTCTTCATTTTTTGCTTGACAAGCTTAAATTTAATTGCGCGATTTATATCATATATGTTTATGTTGTTGGTTTTTACTACTTGGCTCGGAAAAATATTTTCACTAACCGGTTCGGATAATTTTTTTGCAAAAATTTATTAGGAATATAATAGTGAGATGTAACATATCGATGAAGTACACTGATAACTCACTCTATGACTTTTAGTTAATAATTTTTATGCAGATCTTTCTCACTTTCTATGAGGATATTTATTCTACATTATTGTGACATCCCATCACATCTCAGTGTGTGTTAATAGTGTATAACCACCACTATTCTGGTGTATGAATTAATTGTAATCTAGTCCCGTAATTATCATACTAATATGTAATTAGAATGTCTAACCTTGTTACCTAAGGTCACTTCGGGACAGTAGTGGCATCTTACTTCCTCTTCCTGAGGTGGCTCATCTGGATCAACGTGTGGCTCATGCTCCTTCAAGTCTGCTTCGTCATCCTGCCAGAGGTACTAGTAGTTAATACAAGATATTTTTCCCTACCCGCTCGAAGACTACCCAACAGGTTCCTTAGATATCCATGGCCTATAATCCATCCCAGTTCTGAATAAAATAGCTATCTCTTGTTTATATTGACCTTGATTTATTCTCCCAAAACTTATGCCTCGTTTCTTTCCGTAGTTCTCTGTACAAATCTGCATTCTTTATATTCAATATCAAGTCGACGTTTTGAATTGTTCATATTCTCATTCACATCACAGTATACTATAACTGGATAGATACTGCCTTCGACCTTTCTTTGATTAGTACTGCTGATAAAATAACGAGCCTATTTTTCGGTCCAGTTGATGCCTACACTTTCATGTTTCTGTCTCACAGCTAATCGTAGGGGAAGCACATGGAAGCATCGCTCGTAAATCTATCCCTATTTCTGAGCTGGAGACATCACGCGACTTTGAAACTATCTGGGAGGCTGAGGTAAGGTTCCATTTTTTGTTGATTTTTTTTTTATATAATGGCATTTGTAATATTTATGTTCCGACCAAGAAGATTATGGAGTATTCTTTAATTTCCAGTTTTCTATTTTCAGGAGATCTTGACGTACTCTAATTTCCAGTTTTCTGTTTCCACGAGATCTTGACGTACTCTGTAATTTCCCAGTTTTCTGTTCCCAAGAGATCTTGACGTACTCTGTAATTTCCAGTTTTCTGTTTCCAAGAGATCTTGACGTACTCTGTAATTTCCAGTTTTCTGTTCCCAAGAGATCTTGACGTACTCTGTAATTTCCAGTTTTCTGTTTCCAAGAGATCTTGACGTACTCTGTAATTTCCAGTTTTCTGTCTCCAGGGGATAGTGAAGTACTCTGTAGTGTTCTACGGTTACTATGGTGATGAGCGTGTGATCGGCCAGGGTTACAGGTTACCACTAGCCTACCTCGTCACAGGATTTGCTACCTTTGCCGTCAGCTTCATCGTGGTTCTAAGGAAGTAGGTAAAATTTCTTTAACTTCATAATGAACATGTTCGCGACAGTAATGAATACATACACAATAAGCTGCATAATGATATTATGCTAAATTTCTAAGAAGTTTCAGTTTGTCAACAGTAAGTAAACCATATGTTCATCCAATTTGTAGAATGGCATCAAATTCTCGACTGAGTCGGCTATCTAACAAGGACGAATTGTTTACCTTCTCTTGGCGCCTCTTTTGTATCTGGGACTTCACAATAGGTAACACGGAGACATCCAAAACCAAGACCGCCTCCATAGTGACGACATTCAGGGTAGGTAGGGGTGTCTATAAAACATATTTAGTCATTACCAAGACCGCCTCCATAGTGACGACATTCAGGGTAGGTAGGGGTGTCTATAAATACATACTTATTCATTACCAAGACCGCCTCCATAGTGACGACATTCAGGGTAGGTAGGTGTGTCTAAAACAAGATTTATAGCCATCACCAAGACCGCCTCCATAGTGACGACATTCAGGGTAGGTAAGAAAGTCTAAAATTTGTCGTCTAGAGAAAAAAACCTACTGTTTTTCGAAGGAGTCTCCAAAGCGCTTATAGCGTGGGTGTTTTTGGACAATGATATACTATTGTTTTATTGAGAACTGTTCCCACCATGTATGTGGGTTATCCACTAAAGTATAAATCGTCTTTGCGTTCTGCATCCTGTCTAATGATTTGTTGAATCATTCTACGTAAGAATACTTATTTAATCGAGCTACCCCTTTCCCTTCCCTCCAGGAAACTATATTAGAGGTAAAAGAGAAAGAAAAGGATACTAACAAGTAAGTTGGTTTTTATTATAATTCCATAATTTAATAATTAAACACCAAAATTGTTGTTTTTTCTAATGTAATGAAACCTATGCAGATCTATTAAAAATGTGACACAAAATAAGACCTACCTATTATGCAGAATATGTGGGATATGTAATGACATATTGGAATGGCTAAATAAAAGAATCCGAACAAACAGTCTATTTAATACATTTTTTTGTAAAAACATGCCATTAAATGCATAAACTATAAATTTGTACCTGAAAGTTCAAAGGCAATAGATCCAGACGTTTCGACACGTCATACAAATCTTGAAATCCTAATCAAACCAACAAGAATTCTTAAACATTAAAAAAGAGCATCATTTTTACACGGATCCGATTTTTTTAACAATCGATCAGTATTTTATTATAGGATCACTCATCCATAAAATTTAGTCATTCAAAAAATGTTGTATGAGTATATAGATTTAGATTTGTAAAAGATGCCCAGTCGGCTTATGAGACTTACAATGGTATTGATATACACAAATTAAAGTTTTCTTAAGGATAAAGAAAAATACGATCGATCTCAATATATATTTTCAACTCTACAAAATACTGTGTTTCATCCTGATGTAGATTGTTTTTAGTAGAAATTGAAGATAATTTGTAATACAATAACACTTAACTATTGTAGGAAGAAGTTAATAGCGTTTAGAGTCCTGGCAAACGTTTGTGTATTACTGATGTTAGGGGGTAGTACTTACGCCATACAGCTGTGTGTAGAAAGGTCTCGTCAGTTGGACATTCAGAAACGTCAGGGAAACGTCACAACAGGATTCTGGCGGGAAAACGAGGTACTACATAATTACTTCGGTGACGTCGATTCTCTGTATTCACGTGTCTAAATGTACTATTGTTACATGTTGTCACATAAGTTGTTCCCACAAGTGATGCCAAAGCTTCAAACCACTAAAGATATTGTACATGACAGACCGCGTAGGCTTTCAATGTCTGGAGCTGTGAATCGGGCGTTAATGTGCATATAATTAAAATTAGCTAAATGATAAATTAATGAGTTCTTATAGAGCATATGAACTTAATGATAAAGTTTGTGTGTTTTATCATCATAGCCTTTATGTCATCATTTACTTTATAAAAAAAATGACTTCCGATAACTAGAATGTGTCTTTAATTGTTCCCACAGTTAACTCTGGTGATGACCGTTATCTCGACTGTTTTCCCAACCATCTTCGACCTTTTCGCTGTTCTGGAGAAGTACCATCCTCGTGTTAGTCTGCAATGGCAACTAGCCAGGTACGTGGAAACCATTTTATCGACAGCGAGAATATGCCATGAAATATAAGTTGTGAATACATTTTTCCGCAGTTTGTGTTGATAAAATTAAATGCAGCATCTCTTTCGCTCCATGAAGCAAAAAACGAAAGCAAGATCACTTACATGTAACTTTGATGTATTTGAATGCCACCTCTTTCACATAAAACAAAACAAACTTTTAATAAAATTACGTGACGTCCTATTTTTCAGGATCTTTGCACTCAACCTTTTGAATCTATATACGTTATTTATAGCACTTTTCTGGAAGCAGCAAGATATGGTGAGTATTCATCTATCTAGACTTGTATAACAGGAAATCATCGCCGAAATACTCCAAACACATTAGTATACGTCTATCTATAAGTCTGTAATTCCAATCCAGAAATACACTGACGTTACTTAGAATTGTATCTTACTCGGTATATGTTTCTTGTAGCGACTAAAATGTTCATACTAATAGAACAAAGTACCTATATCCTTTCAGCCATTAGATATGACGCGATACATCACTTGTCTACAATCATTATACGACAATGTGTCAAGTGAAGAGCAACAGTGAGACTATGCGCCAAGCAAAGAGCGACAATGCGACATGTGAGGAGCAATGCGCGATGCAGCAAACATACTGTCGCTCTCATTTCGCATTGTCACTCATCGCATGGCACATTGTCGATCTTCGCTTGGGAATCAGCCACCATACTAAGCGTAAATGTTATTGTAGAAGAAAGAGCTAGCAGAGAAACTAAGCAACGGTACAAGCTGTGAAGAGACTACGACCATCGGTCCGGGAAATACCAGTCTGCTGTCAACTACATTCGGCAGCAACTTCACAGCAGCCCTACCGACCGCTGGTTATAATGTGTCATGTATTGGTATGACCTCTGAGGAAATATCGGCGGACCTGTGCTGGGAAACCATGATCGGACAGGTCGTATAGTTCTCATACAATGGTACCGGCCTGTTGTCATTTACCTCGGATAAGATTCTTAAGCTGTCAAACACTGGGCAAAGCCTCGTGCTTGACAACTTAAAAATCTCACCCCTCGGGTTGGGATTATCCTGTCTCACCCCAAAGAGGACGAAGGATTCTATTAATCCATCATCTGGACCACATAAGTGTGAAGCCCTGGGCGAGTTTAATCACTTTGTGTTACCTCTATGACATAATATCCATATCCATGGTAACTACATACAAAATCATTTGTTGCTTCTGTCATTGTTTGAAGTATATTTTTCATCTGTTTTTATTTTAACCCACATGCCATAGAAATATCACCTTCACATCACTTAAGAAAGAACAAAATAGTTGTTTTCTAATGGCTAGGACCCGTTCGGTTCTATTATTTATATTTGTATCCTATTATTGATATTTGTATCCTATTATTGATATTTGTATCCTATTATTGATATTTGTATCCGATGCCTTTTTCAACTATTTGTTCTGTATGTAACTATCTTGGTAACACATTCACCTTTCACCAAGACGACTGGGGTACGATCCCTCAATCGGACGTGAAAAAGTAGATCGTTGTTACTTGCCTGATCACGATTTTTTATGTTGGTTTATCCGGTATCCTCCAGCATCTAGACCACCCGATATGTTTTCTTTCGGTCCAACAAGAGCAATAAATAAATGTTTCCAAATTGTCAAATAAAGAGGCAGATTATGAGACGAGTAACCATGTCTACCTCACAGATACGAGTAACCATGTCTACCTCACACAAGAGATGTGGCCCAGTAACACACACGTTATTCCCTTGAACAGGAAGTAGTGAAGCTGACGCTGATGGACCTTGCGGTAGTGGTGGGACAGATCATTGTACTAGAGTTCATCCGGGGACTTTTCGTCCGTTACTGCAACAGCATGTGCTGCTGGGACCTGCAAAAAAAGTTCGTAAGTTTTCCGAACATCATGGAATTCACCATATTTACATAACGTTAGAAAAAATAGCAAGTTTCTTAATATTATCAGTTGTATACATGGGAGGACCAACTCCTCAGGTTTCCCCGTGCCTAAATGCATGTATAGGTAAAGAAAGATAGAGAGCTAGTCTGTTCTTTCACTCAAATTGGAAGGTTAGAGATAACTAGGAGCATTACTTGGTAGATCTTGTTTCGCTGTTATTTCTTTTTTCTTCGTGATTCTTATAGATATTCATGTTCTTGATATGGTGATCTGAAGGACATTCATTTACACGAGACAATAGAGATCATCTCCAATTAATTAATATTGTTTGCTTTTTTGATAGCCAGGATACGCCGACTTCACGACTGCTGAAAATCTTCTTCATCTTGTGAATAACCAAGGGGTAATTTGGTAAGCTTTCTGTTTCTCATTTTGTGATACATATTGATGAGCTATTCGATTAGTAATGAAATCAGTAATTACGATGATATTTTAAAATTAGTCGCCATTCAGTTTACGCAAACGCAAGGGTCATGATGACCTTTTTGGTCATGATGACCAAAGGTCGGTCATCATGATTCGTCCGCCGTGCGCCGTACGTTAACTTTTCACATTTTGAACTTCTTCTCAAGTTTTACCATTACGATTTAGCTGAAACTTGCATGAAATGACCCTGACATTATCCCGACCAAGGGTGGTTATTTTTCGGGTCGATCAGAAGTCCAAGGCCGCCACAGCCGCCATCTTGAAAACACATTTTGAACTTCTACAGTTCTACCGGTGCGATTTTGCTCAAACTTTCCTGAAATGATCCTGATATGGTCTCGACCAAGTGTTGCTATTTTTAGGGTCAATCCAAAGTCCAAGATGAGCACCAAAGCCGCCATCTTGAAAACACATTTTGAACTTCTTCTACTGTTCTACCGGTGCGATTTGGTCGAAATTTGCCTGAAATTATCCTGATATGATCTTGACAAAGTGTTGTTACATCTCTGGTTGATCAAAAATCGAATATGGCTACAATGACACCATATCTAATTAATTTCCTATATGACTATTGCCAAGGTAGTCAGATGATCGTTAATGTCCTTGGGCCTCTTGTTTAAATTGAAAAGACGATCTTATTTTAGGTTAGGCCTCTTTTTCGCACCTGGCCTTGCCGTCCTCAATTTACTGAAGCTACTAGTGTTAGTGTACATAAGGAGCTGGGCCGTGATGACCAGTAACGTCCCCCAGGAGGGAATATTCCGGGCGTCACGCTCCAGTAATTTTTACTACGCCTTGCTGTTGCTGATGCTTTTCCTCACTATGCTGCCTCCCCTGTTCGCCATAGTTGCCCTGGTACCATCTCCGCATTGTGGACCGTTCAGGTAAAACCACATTCAATTTGATAGCTTAATGGTTAATGTGTCTTTTTCAAGAAATGTGAAATGTAGCAAAACGTCTAAATATCCTTCACGTGTCAGTTAAGTGTTTGACCTATATTTCTGTCGTGTCAAATCACATAATGTTCATGAAAACGTCCCAAATAGACGACGCGATGGTAGGCAGAAGTCACAGTTTCTAAAGTTGCAAATTAATTTGTCGTTTATGAAAGATATTATTTATGTTGCTGTAGTGGCCAACAACAGATACTAAGTACACTGACGGACACGATTGAGCAGGACCTTCCAGATATGGCTGGGATAGTCCTATCGTATACCTCATCTCCTGTCGTCATACTGCCGCTCTTCCTGCTGCTCGGGTACGTCACCTAGTAACATTACACTTGTCCATTAACACGACTTTCCATCGGATTCGGAGTTGGTGTTTCTGTTGGTCTTGTACGCATTCAGCTTTCTATTGGTCGTCTCAAACGCCACTTGTATCTTTTCAAAAACCATTGAAGAGCACAGTATAACCGTATTGTTGTGTAACATATTTAATTGTCTGATAATCTGTGTTAGTGTATTTCTAGTTTTGTAGTTATAACATTGAAGCCATCAGTAATTTCCTCTTGGATAATACTATATAAATGAATGTCTCACCTCTTTAGTATTTATAAATGATACAATTCACTTATTTTAAAGAACAGTTCCATCTGTTTTACGACAGAATGCTCATATATTATCTGACGGTTGTGAGTCAGTCTCTCAGAGACGCCAACAAGCAGCTCCGGATTGCACTAGAATATGTAAGTTAATCTCGGTAAACAGTTATTGAAGAAAAAGCTGGTCTTTAGGTAGTTTTGTTAAATAGAGTTATCTTCTTCTCCTGGGATAAAATATTGAATTTCTCTGTGTACGTGTATATGAGATCAGAATCATTCTTCGAGAACCAATGTTAATCATGTCAGTAGAGACCCCGCTAAATGACTGACCCACCAGGGAATCAGACTTTACCGCAAGCAAGCCCCCGTAAATATACAATATGCAAAATATTTTAAAATATTTAAAACAATCTGTATTCTTTTTGTTCATGTAACTCCGATCATATTCTTAACAGCATTATAACGATATTACAAGATCTCACCACTTAATAGAAACAAAATTGTGATATTTTTCAAGCTAAAATCAAAGCTGGTGACCTTGAACTCTGACACAATGACATTGATATTTGATGCAATGCCCCTGACATGTGACCCACTGTCACTGACCTATGATCAGCTAATGAGTCTTTGCTACATTCCTCAACAATTTACTGCATAATGCGTTCACTAGACAAGAGGCCCATGGGCCTTAACGGTCATCTGACTCATTGCACAAAACAACAAAGTCACAGTATAAAGTATTGTTTAACGATTAATATAAACAATACAAGGAACTCCTTAGTTGAATATGTAAGTTTCTGAAATAGATAAATGTCATTCGTTGAACAAACTTGGTAGCCCTTCATCCATATATGGTTGTAACCCATTTACGGATTCTAAAGCCAAATTTCAGCAAAGCTTCCAATTTGGACATCCGCCATACTATCCCCATGGGTCTTAGCTCGGTCCTTTATAAAATATGATTGTCCTCACCTAAAGTTCCCCTTCAGAATCAATTAAAACCCCTATAGACCAATTTTCCTTGAGATTGGAGACCGAAATCTGAAAACAGGAAGTGGGCCAGCTAAATTTAAGAAAATTTGCCCTTTTGGGGCCCCACACCTCAGCCCCTAGGGGTCGGACCAGACTCATATATATAAAATACGATTGTCCTTCCCCAATGATGTTTCACACCAAATATGGATGTAATCCGCTCAAGGGTTAAGGAGGAGTAGGCTTTTGTATAAATAGTCTTACGCACGACGCACGGCGCACGGCGCACGGCGGACGGCGCACGGCGGACGGCGGACGGCGCACGATGACGGACGAAACATGATGACAATAGGTCATCCTGACCTTCGGTCAGATGACCTAAAAAGATGTAAAATTTGACCTTGACCTCTGAATTTATTACCTTCAACTCTGACCTTTTTCAGACATTTCCTTATTCAGTTGTTATCAATTTTGCATCATAATGTCATCATTAAAAATGTTTATCAGCTACCTACAAATCTGTCATTTCTTCCCATTATAAAAATCCTAAATTTTAAATCAAATTTTGTGCCCAAGAAAATACAAATCATTTCTAGGTGACATAGATAGTATGTCGTCCTATCGAGGGTTACAAGTATGTACATGTCTAAAAGACTACAATCACACACAAAATGTCTATGTATTTTGTATATAAATCAGGAGCGAACAGAGGGGAAGCGAAAGGTTTATGCCATGGCGGATGGTAAGTTCCGGGCCTTGATACTACCTTTAGGACATTACAATAATATTTCAATTTATATGCTAAATGTATTTTTATTTTTTTCCATTTGTTCCTGGTCTGATCTGTTGATAGAATTTAATTAAATTTTGGCATATTTAGGATATCAAATGAAAAATAACAGTGGGACATACTATTGGCGCTGTAGTTCCTACACGTCATCCACTACGGTTTTGTTTAATATTACATAAATAACCCATTATCCAGAGGTATATTGTCACAATTCGGCCGTCTGTAAATATAAGAGCAAAATGGGATAGACTTGCTCTTATCCAGAGGTATATTGTCACAATTCGGCCGTCTGTAAATATAAGAGCAAAATGGGATAGACTTGCTCTGATATTTATTACACTTAAACCACATGTATCAAAGTGTAATTACTTATAACATTGATGTCTAGAATGTTGCGTTTATTTCGCAGATGTCTGGAACCATGAATATTAAATACAATGAATCATGTTTTATAAAGTATTGATACTTTTCTACATTTCTAACTATAGAGAATTTGAGGAAATCTCCTAAACACAAGTACCCAACTGATATTACATGTTACACAGAATATAAGAATGTTTTTTTCACATTTGTATTTGTCATTTTGTCTTGCTCTGAGATTGTGTACGCTATATCCTTCAAGCAACATGGGCATTGAAGTCAGACGGCCAGTCAAACAACCAGACGCATGGGACGGGAGGACGTGCGGGTCCGAAGGTCGGTCCAAAGAGGAAAAAAGGAGGACTTGGCGATGTTGGTTTGTATATTAACAAAATTTTATCATATTTTCACTTTTATCGTCACTAGAACGTTTCTTTGTCTCATGATCTAATGAACTTCTTTTTAGCAATGTCTATGCTGGCTGCATCACGAGTGGCGAAGATACTATCCGCTGGTTCAATGAGTAAGGTAGGATCGTCAAGTAATGATCCTACATTTAACTTGTCTAGACATATGGGCACTGCCAAAGTTGGACCAAGGCAAACACCAAACATCAAGAAGAGTAGATTGAATCCATTGCAGACTATTTCGAGTTCAACTGAAAACTCATCCAATCACCATTTGCGGAGAAATGGATCTACAATACATACAACTAAAACAAGATCTTCATCTGAGGAAGAGAGATCAACGAAGGCAGACAACGCAAAGGAAAGGAAGACTCAAGTAGCCGTGGTTACAGCAACACAGAAATTCCGTAAAGCTGTATCGAAGATTGCCAAGTATGTCAATTTCTTTATAACGTAATTGTGGAAAGCGTTCGTATTATTTTACGATTTAGAAATGCCTGCTTTCATTGGAAACGGCTGAAAAATATATAAAGACATCAGAATTGAAATGCTTATCTACATTTGTAGGCAAACAATTACCGAGAGTCCAAACACAACAAAAGACATTCGACTCAACGATATTTTACCGATCATGAATGAGGAACAATCGGAAACCACGACAACTGCACATGACGGTAAGAATAAATAGAACTTACGTTTAAGGTAAATGAAGTTTCATGGCAATGGCCTCCTGATTATGGTGAATGTTTAGTTAAGATTTTCTTGCATTGATCCATTTCGTATAATTAATCCAGACGCAGTTTTAACGAACTAATATTTTGTTTATCTTACTTGTCTTCAATTACAGAAATAACTGAAACGGCCCTCGATGGAGATACAGAAACTATTACCAAACCATATAAGCTATGGTTACCGAAGACCAGAAAACTATCGCACCCAGTGGAAGTGGATTCTGCAAAGTTACCGCACCCAGTGAAAGTGGATTCTGCAAAGCTACCGCACCCAGTGGATTCTGCAAAGCTACCGCACCCAGTGGAAGTGGATTCTGCAAAGCTACCGCACTCAGTGAAAGTGGATTCTGCAAGTCTAAACAAGCGTAAAAGAGGTCCAACAGTAGCTCCACGTGTCAAACCGTTTCGGCGCCATAGACCTCCAAATGGATTTAACGATGGTTTCAGGGTGACGTCAGGCCTTGCAGACGCATACAACAGGGACCGTCAGTTGGACACGTCTCCAAGTCGCTCGAAAACAAGTGCCGTACCTCCTTCTTGGACAGAGGAGCCGCCATGCGATTACTGATATACATGTATCTTGTATCTCAATAGCCGATTTCTATTAACGTTAGCAGATCATAAATATATGTATAGACATGAGGACCTCAAAACAAATACATGAAGCACCAATTGTTCTAGATGATTTTTCTTGTGTTTAATCGTTGACAGATATAAAATCTGAAACTACAGAATAATGCAGTCTTTCTTAATGAGCGGAACTTTAAGCTTCAGGGATCATCACTTATCGATGTACAATGAACCCTCGGTAATCCGGACACTTTCGATTCCAAAATAAACCATCCAGATTACGTATTTTTCGGACTGTTAAATTGTTAGTTTTTATCTGTCAATGTTGAACGTTTTGGGAATCCGTTCCCCGACACTTCTGTCCGGACTACGAGTTTTCTGGACTATCGTCGTCACATTTATCGGGGGCCGCTGTAGGCCTTATCTTATGTCAAAACTTCTTAATGAAATCAGGAACAGGTACGTAACTTGGATAGGAAAAATAAGAATTGGGAAGTTGACCTTCCGCATGACCTGCTGGCGAGCATAAATTATCCTAGTTTTGTAATTACAATATACAACATAATAATGAGAGAAGATAAATTATGTTTTATTGCTTACGTACCACATGGATTACGTTTGTACATCTGTATGTTGTAAGGCGGTAACAACGCTACATAATCGGTTCTTTACAATAGTCAACAATAACCTGACAACAGTAATAAACAAGGTTCGATAACTCGTGCTGCCATTAATACAACACATGGTATAGCTCTGTCCTCATACTATTTAAAGATATTACATCATCCAAGCTAATCGCTGTTTCTTTTAATTAGTTACATAATTAGTGACAACAACCAAAATTAGGTTGTGTAAATGTACAAGATTCTCGAAAATTACTTTACAATCAAAATTACTACAAGTAAATCGTAGCTAGCTCCTTATGCGCTTCACGCTGATTTGCTTCCCTGGCATACAGTAGTAACTATGGAAGGTTTTCTGGTCTGTGATTTAAACTCTTATACAAAAGCGTGATGTATAAGAAATGTAATACCATCGAAATAGTTGTAAATCCATTACAAAATGATTACACAAAAAATAACTTATTTACAATATATCGCCACAGCAATACGAAATAATAATTGTCGGAATTAAACTTCATATTCGATCAACCAAATCACAATATTATACATTTTCACAACAAAAAAAGTCTTAGAAAAAAGTAACAGCAAATACAATTAAATGAAAGAAAACTAAAATCATTCTAACCGTATTTCAGTTAAGCACATTCCTAAAAAGGTAGTAAAGAACACTGGTCAGGATCCAACAACGCCTCAACATTTCTATAAAGCTCAACAAGATGGCACAGTCTACACTACAACGTAGAAGAAAACAGAATATTGCAAACGTAAAATTTTTGCGGTAATCTCGCCTTAGTCCTTCTCGAGCCAGAAACACTGCATCAAAATATGATTACGCTAAATATTTTCTATATACTGTATACTGGTCAAATTTCGTGGGCAGATGATTTTCGCTTAATTTTTGTTTTCATTGAAATCCGCAGATTATCTACCTTAATTAAAACAAGTATTGTTTCTCTATTTGCATATTACAGATTTATCTGTCCTTGCGGCTAGATATTGATTGTGACGACATATTTTTTCGGAGAAAACGACGTGAGTTGCGCTCACTAAATAATGACGTCACAATGGATGCTTACCACCAAGGGAGCTAATTCTGTAATATGCAAAGAAAAAAATCAGTCAACCGCGAATTTTACGCTTTGCGAACACGTCCCTTATATGAAACCGCGAGACCCTGTGAATTCAAAGGCTGTACAGTATCGTTCATATGGACAGTGCGAATTCTTCATTGTGGTATTCTGTACAAGACCACCTCTACGCTAAAAGTTAAACACGCAAAAATTAGTACGTTTACAGTATAAAGAGGATACATCATCAAAACAGTAATAGACTATAAAACAAAATACAAACATTGATCATTGGCGATGAAATCTAGTAAAACTATTATGTCTATGTAATGTTTCCATCCACCTAATATTCTCTCCTGAGGATCAACAACAAATCACAGTGGCTATATAAAACAATGTACAATTATGGCAAAAATGTGTTCTAGCACTGTCGTTATTATAGAGCAAGTATAGCGAATACTGATCAAAATCACTTATCAATGAATCCTTGTATCTATAGGAACAATGTGTCGTGTAAACAGTGCTTTATTACAAATCCTGTTATTTACATTCTATAATAATCAGCAAAGCCAAATAAAAAGGCATTCTGCTGTTAGGATGACACCTGTCCTAAAATGTGACTATCTGAAAGTATACGACATCAGTCACATCACTGACGACTCGTAATGAATACCAACAAACACATTTCCAAATCTAACAAAATAAACATCTTTACATGTAATAATATCTTCAAGTGATACCATTGCACATTGAAATTCTATATCAAATACAGTCCCCCACCAAAATTACAAAGAGAAGAAAAATTCACCCCTGTAATGTCATATTAAACTCTCCAACATCACAACTGGAAGAGTTAAAACGTTTGGAAATGGGTGAGATACATGTAGTTCATATAGAAGCAACAGAAAAGATGAAAGATTATAGATATGATCAATAAAATAAATACACAAGACAAATAATACATTTAAATAAAGCTTTTACATAGATTTAATTTGTTTAGACAAGGGAGATAATCCATGGCATTGGTATCAAATAACCTTCCCTTTGGTAATAGTGTAGATAGCAGATCCGACGCCAAAGCTCTCCAGCAAGCCCCCACAGCCCTCATCACAGTCTGTTTGTACTCGCTAGTTGTTTCCCGTGTGACTCATAATGATAGGAACTGTCACAAAAATATAAATATGTTTAAATGTTATTGTAATTACAATAAAATTTTAAAATAGGTATCGTATTCCAACAAACTAATTACCAAGTATCAAATTCCAACACACGAAATATTATATTCCAACAACCTAGATATCATCATCCAACAAACTAGATATCATCGTACATCAGATTAAATATCAAAATCAAACAAACTAGACATTGTAATACAACAAAGTAGATATCATAATACAATAAACTAGATATCATAACACAACAAACTAGTTATAATAATACAACAAACTAGATATCATAACACAACAAACTAGATATCATAATACAACAAACTAGACATCATAATACAACGAACTAGATATCATAAAACTACAAACTAGATATCATAATACAAACTAGATATCATAAACAACAAACTAGATATCATAAGACAACAAACTAGATATCATAGTACACGAACTAGATATCATAATACAACAAACTAGATATCATAACACAACAAACTAGATATCATAATCCAACAAACTAGATATAATAACACAACAAACTAATGTATCATAAATACAACGAACTAGATATCATAAAAATACAAACTAGATATAACACAACAAACAAGATATCATAACACAACAAACTAGATATCATAACACAACAAACTAGATATCATAACACAACAAAATAGATATCATAATACAACAAACTAGATAACATAATACAAAAAACTAGATATCATAATACAAGAAACTAGATATCATAATACAACAAACTAGATATCATAATACAACGAACTAGATATCATAAAACTACAAACTAGATATAGCACAACAAACTAGATATCATAATACAACAAACTAGATATCATAATACAACAAACTAGACATCATAACACAACAAACTAGATATCATAATACAAACACTAGATATCATAAAATACAACAAACTAGATTTCATAATACAACAACTAGATATCATAATACAACTTGATTATCATAACACAACAAACTAGATATAACACAACAAACTAGATATCATAATACAACAAACTAAATATAACAAAACAAACTAGATATCATAATACAACTAACTAGATATCATAACACAACAAACTAGATATCATAACACAAGAAACTAGATATCATAATACAACAAACTAGATATCATAACACAACAAACTAGATATCATAACACAACAAACTAGATATCATAATACAACAAATCTAGATATCAAATACAACAACTAGATATCATAACAAAACAAACTAGATATCATAATACAACAAACTAGATATCATAATACAACAAACTAGATATCAAAAAACAACAAACTAGATATCATAATACAACAAACTAGATATCATAAAACAACAAACTAGATATCATAACACAACAAACTAGATATCATTATACAACAAACTAGATATCATAATACAAACTAGATATCATAATACAACAAACTAGATATAACACAACAACTAGATATCATAACACAACAAACTAGATATAACACAACAAACTAGATATCATAACACAACAAACTAGATATCATTATACAACAAACTAGATATCATAATACAACAAACTAGATATCATAATACAACAACTAGATATCATAATCAACAAACTAGATTATCACAAAACAGATTCATAACACAACAAACTAGATATCCTTATACAACAAACTAGATATCATATACACAAACTAGATATAATAATACAACAAACTAGATATCATAATACAACAAAACTAGATATCATTATACAACAAACTAGATATCATAATACAACAAACTAGATATCATAGTACACGAACTAGATATAATAAATAAAACTAGATATCATATACAACAAACTAGATATCATTATACAAAAACTAGATATCATTATACAACAAACTAGATATCATAATACAACAAACCAAATATCATAATACAACAAACTATATATCATAACACAACAAACTAGATATCATATACAACAAACTAGATATCATAAACAAACTAGATATCATAACACAACAAAACTAGATATCATAATACAACAACTAGATATCATAATACAACAAACTAGATATCTTATACAACAAACTAGATATCAAATACAAAACTAGATATCATAATACAACAAACTAGATATAAATAATACAACAAACTAGATATCAATCACAACAACTAGATATCATAATACAACAACTAGATATCATAATACAACAAACTAGATATCAATAATACAAAAACTAATATCATAATCACAACAAACTAGATATCATAACAAATACAACAAACTAGATATTCATAATACACAACAAACTAGATATCATAATACAAAAAACTAAGATATCATAATACAACAAACTAGATATCATAATACAAACTAGATATCAATAATACACAACTAAATATCATAATACAACAAACTAGATATCATAATACAAACAAAACTAGATATCATAGTACAACAAACTAGATATCATAGTACATCACTAGATATCATAATACAAACAAACTAGATATCATAATACAACAAACTAGATATCATAAAAACTACAAACTAGATTCATAATACAACTAGATATCATAATACAAACTAGATATCATAATACAACAAACTAGTAATCATTATACAACAAACTAATATCATAATACAAACAAACTAGATATCATAGTACACGAACTAGATATCATATACACAAACTAGATATCATAAACAACAAACTAGATATCATATAACAAAATGATACTGATATATTATTGGTCTTTTGAACCATTTCCCTTGCAATGCACTAAGTTCTGTAGTATATAAAACAACAGTCAATGAATACTGTACAAGTAAGCAAACAGTTCACTGACCACAATGCATTAGTAGATGACCTTCAAGTTAAGGTTTCATCACTTTCAGCCTATCAACTTGTAGTTATGTGACATTATACAGAGTATTTTACACCTATCACCTGTAGTTATGTGACATTATACAGAGTATTTTACACCTATCACCTGTAGTTATGTGACATTATACAGAGTATTTTACACCTATCACCTGTAGTTATGTGACATTATACAGAGTATTTTACACCTATCACCTGTAGCTATGTGACATTATACAGAGTATTTTACAACTATCACCTGTAGTTATTTGACATTATACAGAGTATTTTACACCTATCACCTGTAGTTATGTGACATTATACAGAGTATTTTACACCTATCACCTGTAGTTATGTGACATTATACAGAGTATTTTACACCTATCACCTGTAGTCATATGACATTATACAGAGCATTTTACACCTATCACCTGTACGTATGTGATACAGAGCATTTTACACCTATCACCTGTAGTTATGTGATACAGAGTATTTTACTGATGACAATCATTGCTACTTACTGATTATAACTGCTAGTATGATGACAATCACCACCGCTAAAATAATCTTCATCTGCAAATGAAAACAATTTTATTAATATTTGTTACAAGAACAATTTATCATTGAATGTTTCGTCATAATCTTCAAAATAAACAAACTAATCAATAAAACTTTTAATAAAAAAAAAATACTACCTTGCAGTTTTTCCACCACATATTTTTTCGTAAGTCTCTAGATCGGGATCGAAACAAATCCGAGTTACTTGCCAAATTATCTGAAATTCAAAATGATATCCTATTTAATAAATAGAGTTTTAATTCAAACTTGCGCCAAATGATATTTATCATGTATGATCACATCGTATCATTTTGATAATATACAAGACATCCCATTGAGATCTTAGCGCTCACTATAGAATAAACTCAATTAAATGAAGGATATTTTCTCTGCTTTTCCCCTCAATATGCATAACTAGGCTCCTAGGAGAACATTTGCATGAAATCTGAAAAAGATTCCTTTCTGAAAAACAGCAACAACAAACTTCAATTGTCAAAATCCAAAATGGCTACCTGTCGACCATCTTGTTTTCAGATCAGTTAAAAAATGCAATATGCATACCTAGGTACCAAGGAAAGATATATATGGAATTTGAGAGAGGTGCCTTTGGTGATTTCTGAGAAATAGCCACAACAAACTTCAATTGTCAAAATCCAACATGGCTGTATGTCGGCCATCTTGTTTTTAGATTGATCCCAAAATGCTATTTCATTCCAATGGGAACCTACATATAAACCAACCCTCTCCCCACTAGCTAAGTATGAAGTCCTGATTTTGTTACCTACCAGATTTGTCCTGTAAATCCTCCAATCGATCACCACGGTCGATCACTTTTCCCATATTATCTTTCATGATGCCAACAACATCATCTACTTGGTTCTGGAGTCTGTTCAAATGATCAAATACCAAAATTATCAAATTAAAATTATCAAAGTAATTAAAATTCTCATGCAACAGAAATTTAAAAAAAAAAAAAAAAAAGAACACAATGTACTATGTACAGTATATATATACATATCTAAGTATCAGTGATTTAGAGTGCTCTAGACTTAGCTTAGTAATCTGAATGCGTACACATCCATTCTGCTATTGGGTGAAATTGGTCGATATAGAGACTCCACATCAGCTCCACTTATTCTGGACTTATAACAATTACAATGAACTGTTTAAACCTTACTCCCTTAGATTCATGTTGTGCTAGATTAAATACCTGTTTATCTTGGGGTCTTCCCTCAGGGAATTGGTTCTTACATTGGGACCTCTGGGGAAAAAAATAATTATTTAAAAATTAGACATAGAGTGTCAACAAAGGCATTTAACGACGACAATCAAATGTTATTTTTTATAACACAGGTCATCTTAGTGACAAATATTTCTGAAGGTATAAACTCACCAGAACTCACATTTTCTCAAACTACATTATTCACATGTGATTAAGAAAAAATGTTTCTAATTTTCTCTGAAGTTTTTTTTATATAATCTACTAAACACTTTTTCCTAAAGAACTTACTGTAAAAAGAAATCTTCTTCGTCTGATCCAGCTTCTAACAACGCTCTCTGAAATATATCGAAGCATAAAAAAATACATATTCAATTACAATGCATTTAGTTTAATTTCCGTTTATAATTTCTGATTTTTACTTATGATAAAATGATAAATGTCTATACTCACAGTTTCAGCAGTTCTAGATGAGGCATAGTCACCACTGCCAGGGTTACGAACAAATTTTGGGGGCATCCTTAAAATTAAATATAGATATTTGTGTACCTTAAACATAAACAAACTTTTTAACATGCACATGAAATAAGAATTGTGAGACCTTTAACCAGTTTTCAGTATTGTGATATCTTTCTTTATGACAATACTGAAAACCGGTTAAAGGTTTTTTAAATGCCTACATTGTATGAACAGTAGGTTGAAAAAAATCAATTTCTCAGCAGACCCCCCTCCCCCCCAACCCAATATTATACATGTATGTCTGCCTGTCTGGTTCAAAGAGAGAATAAAATCATGATAAAATGTACAATACTCCTGTGATGCAGAAACAGAGAAAAGCGTTTCATCATGATCATAGTATTTACATTTTACGTATTACACTAGTCTGACCGGTACAGAGGGCAAGGTAGCTGCAATATTGTAGCTCAAAAGACTTTTAGACAGAAAATGGTGTCGTCTTTAGAGCTACAATTGGTGCCTATTACTGCTAATGGAGCAAAGTAATGATTATGCAAACCATTATAAAACGTGTGTTTGCATTTTTATCGTACTTGTTTGATATCGCTTACCTACTAGACAATAAAACTGAACCACATAAACTATCAAATTCTCAGCGAGGAATTATTTTTTTCCATAATACATATGAAGGTCTTTCTGAATGGAATTTATAAGGCAAGTTCACAAATTGTGAATTTGACGTCTTGTGAACGGTACGTAAGATATTAAGAATGATAGTTATGTTTGTTTTGGACAAAAATAATATGTAAATGCATGTATAGGCATAAAATAATTGGAAACCTACAAAGAAGTATAGAAAACTGTGCACGAGTGATTTTCGGAGGCAGTGCTCCACTACGACACATAGGGACCAATTCGTACCCGGCCGAAATGTTTAGTAGGCCGGGTACGTATATTTGTTCTAAGGGCAAGGGGCTTTTGATTGGTATCTGGTAATTCACAAAGAGTAAAAACATAAGATATAAATATCCTTTTAATAAAACCTGCGAAAATTATTACTTAGTTATCATAATTTGTAAATTGCTACCAACGACACAGTTTATGTAAACACCTTCAAAATACCAGTTACGTCAGGAGTACCTCAAGGAACCTGTTTGGGCCCAATACTCTTCCTCATATACATAAACGACTTCCCAGAATACATCAAGCACAGCACCCTCAGACTCTTTGCAGATGACAGCATATTATACAAAACCATACATAACACACAAGATGCACTCAAATTACAAGAAGATCTAGACGCAGCAGGTAGGTGGGAGGAAGATTGGTTGATGTCCTTCCACCCGGACAAGTGTAACGTCCTTAGCATCTCAAACAAACGCACAAAGACCAATTATACATATAAACTCCATGACCACAAATTACAACAAGTAACATCTTGCAAATATCTAGGAATCACAATACAAAATAACTTACGATGGGACACGCACATCAACAACATAACAGCCAATGCTAACAAGACACTAGGATTCTTGAAACGAAACCTTATACAGATAAACTCACAACATATAAAAGAACATGCATACAAAGCCATAGTCAGACCCAAACTGGAGTACTGCTCCTCCGTATGGGACCCCCACCAGACAAATCAAATCATGCAAATCGAAAAACCACAACGCAGAGCAGCACGCTATACAACAAGCAGATACCACAACACAAGTTCAGTACAAGACATGATGGAAAACCTCAACTGGACCCCACTACAAACACGCAGAACAAGAACACGTTTAATTTTATTTTATAAAATCATACACCATTATGTGGCAATAAACTATAGTCAAATTCTCAATCTGACAGACTTCAGGACGAGACAATCACATCCATTCACATATAGACATATAGCTGCCACCAAGGACATATTCAAACACTCTTTTTTCCACACACAATTAAACAATGGAACATCCTACCGGTGGCTACAGTACAAAGCACTACACTAGAGGTCTTCAAGTCACATATCCTAAAAACAGAACTTGAAGACCTAAACCCCACTCCCTAAAATTTCTATCATATTTTTATCTTATAACTGTCACTAAAAGAAAATAATAAAAAAAAATAACATGCACCTTCACAATCACTGTAAATAACTTCACTCTTTTTTTTTTTCCCCACAATCACGCCTCTGCCAATCCGCACAATATAATCATCGGCATCGATGGATTTGTGTTTCTTATAAGAAGAAGAAGTTCCAAACCTGTTACTTGGGCCCATCTGACTGACAATTTTCGTGCATGTGCTACGTAAATATGACTGTTTTTATTGTCATTTTTGACAACGCCGAATACTTACTCTATTATCTTGGTGACAAATTTAAACTATGCCGTCAGATCCGATGGTGAAGTCATAGTATTGAGGACAACGAAGGAAAAGAAAACATTTGACAACCGATGTGTCCAACAGGAAATAGGAAGTTGGGATCTCGACAGTAATTCTACTTACGAGTGTATTCGGAACTATTTTATTTCACTCGGAACACTTCGTCAAATTTCGATCACATACATAGGTATCTGGAGGCCGCCATATAAATATTTGCCAGAAATTTAAAGTTAGGAGTTTTTCTGTTAATTAGGAATTTCAGATGATCTCATTAATGACGGCACTTTGTATAGATGTGTAGGATGATTAAGAAAGGAAAATTATCGGTCTTTCCAACGGTAGTAACAGTTTTTATGTCGACCGATGTACTACAGTATAGAAATGTGTTTTTTATAGCCGCTAAGGTAGGCGGGTTAGAAATTTGGAGTCTAAGGATTTCCACCCTTCTCGTATATAGTACTATGTAGGGTATGATTTTTTAATTTGACCACTAAAACGTCTAAAAGTGGTCTAAGGGCACTCTGGTGGGTCCATGATTATATAATCTGTAACTGAGTCTCATATCCCTGTGGCATCCTCGATATTCCAGGGGTTCCGATCACTTACGATCTCTACACCCCTGGACTATCTCATAGTGAAATTGAAGGCAGCTCCAGCGGAAAATATATGACCAATCACAGGCTAGCAAAGATTTCCTTTGAAGACTTCAGAGAAAGCGACGCCTAACATCAAAGCCTCACAGTCAACCACAATGTACCGTTATACGGCTCTTTTTATGTACATCGAATGAGTAAATTACCTGTTCTACTCTGTTGTCTCCAGTTTTACTATGTGATAGTCCAGGGATGTAGAGATCGTAAGTGATCGGAACCCCTGGAATATCGAGGATGATCCCTGCGGATGAACCAAAATATGAAAGCATGCGACCTACCACCCTGATCGGAAACACAATGTCTAAACAACCGACGATGGCGTCCTACAGGTCCACCGGGAATCTGTGGTGTGTTATGCCCCTTTATAGCACATTCGTTTACAAGTTTGTTTTTATGTTCGTTTCGCTCGTGCCTGACCTTGACTTTTTCAGTAATACGAATCAAATAACTGGTCGGAAGCTACCTTCATCCATTTTAAGCGATATACTTTTGCACTTACTTGAAAACTTGGATTTGAAACTATATGTATACACTCGTCGGTGCATCGAGATTTCAGCCAACCATTATCAAAGTCCATCTTCCGCTCGTCCATTAATAAACTGTTGTCGTTGCCATTATCGCAAGAAGTGATGAATGGATCTTCTTAAATTTCATCTGTAAGCTTCCGTTTATACTTCCATAAGTATTTTGAAATCAATCATAATCTGACAGTTATGTTCGATAATGTAAGTATTTCATGCATGAGTGTCGTTGTCAGTTTGTCTGACATTGAGATAGCACTGTGACAGCAGTTACACTATCACAAAGAGACACAATTCAAACTCAAAGCACGCCACACATACAGGAATTGCCTTCCTTTACTTCACGTATTCTACAAACTAACTAAACAACCTTTCCTTTTTGTACTTTCCAAATGTTGTGCAAATCAGAAAAACATTTTTGGAGTTCAAAATGAGGATATTTAAAGTATATTTTAATGTACTGTCAATACGATTTCCAGATATCACAACGACATGCGTTAAGTAAGATTTACTGTCGATTACTCCCACCTTCCGGTTACTGTGACGTCATATTCTGGATACGATTTTTGTCACAATCACCGGAAGGTTAGACTAATCGTCAGTAATTCGTACTTTACACACGTCGTTTTGGTATCTCGAACACCCACATCGAAGTTTGTTTAGTAATCTATGTTGATTTTGATTCATTATGGAAAGTCATTCAAATGGGTTCTCGACATCGTATGGTAAACTGAAAATTAACTTTATTCCCAAAATATTTATCTATTATGGCCTGATTGAGAGGGCACTATTGCCTCATAGTATAGTCGAGGGATGGAATACTCGGCTCGGGCAGTATTCCATTACGAGACTTACTATGAGGCTAAAGTACCCTCTAAACCAGGCCATAATGGGTTTAGTACATCACCCTCATATTTGTATACAACGCCATTACAAGTCATAACGAATACACTTCAAGGAGCATCACGCAACGCTACGGCATCTTCATTCAGCTGCATTATAAATGCATTTCTGTGTTTCTTCAAATGAGATTCAGTTTCATGAAGTTTAAAGTAGATCTATGTAGATCCAGTGAACTGTCTTCTGCAGAAAGCATTAGTTGTGTCCATCCCCGTACACCCGTCTACACAGTCTTGGTTCAGCACAACGTTGGAATTGCGTTCTTGCATGTGTTTGGAGTTGTAAGCTCATCTTAGGCCATCGGTATATATTTTCTGATGTTATTAAGAAACCTTTATGTTTTACTCCGGAAAGGTAGTGGGTCTCTAATTATGTTGACTGCTAACGGGGTATGCGACCTTATTTTTCACTTTGAATCACAGGAACTTTCTTTCGCTGCTACTTAATTTCGCGATTTCCATTTCAAAACAAGTTCGCGGAGATTAACATTCGCGGATTTGAATATTGTCTGGAGTCCTTTCAGTATCACTATCAATGATGTAGATGCTAATTCGCGGAGATAAAATCACGCGATGTACTTGGACAGCGAAATTGCAATCAAACGGAAGTTTGTTTACCTCAATGTGTAATAGATGGAACTAAATAAGCTCTGACAGTATGATCACCAATATGTCCGTACGACCCAGATTCATACAATATGTTTCTTTACTTTGTTTTAATGAATCATTACCTTACTGACGTGACATATGAAATATAATATAGTTTTAGCCCTTTCTTCATCTCCGAAACAATTCGCATGGCAAGCCAACATGACAGTTTTTCAAGGAGCAATGTCGATCCTAAATTTCATTGCGTATACCAAAGATATCTTGAATACGATATAAAATATCTCATATAATTAAAATCTCATTGTTATGTGAGATATCTTTATTGGGAACGATATTTCAACAAAAAGCCGAAAGGTTTAAAATTTAATGAAATATCATTCTATACAAGATAGCAAGCAACGAGATAACAATTATAAAAGATATCTCATATAGAGAATTAAATGAGACATCTTTAATAATATGTAATATATCTTATAAATTTAAATAAGATATCTTATTTAATATCTATATGAGATATCATATACATTATATGACATACCTTATATACTTTATGTATATATAAGATATCTCATATACTATACCAGATATCTTATATAGATATAAGATATCTCATACAATGTAATATATATATATTATTTATTACATAATTTGTTTACACCAATCTATATATGAAGATATATAATATTATACAAATATTTCATGGGTTACTGTGCTCTAGTTCATAATATTTAACCCGAGGTGATGGTAATCAAGAAATGTTACATTGCACGAGGCCAAAGGCCGAGTGCAATATAACATTTGTTGATTACCATCACCGAGGGGTAAATATTATGAACTAGAGCACAGTAACCCATGAAATATTTGTTTTATTACATAATCAATTAATCACCAGTTTTTTAGTTGATTGATAATGCAGATCAAAATCTTTTCCACTGTACCGTACGAGAAAGCTTCAAATCATATTGAAGATTAGCGTCTAGTCCACGTACTTCAAGGCGTAACTAAACTTTTCATGTCGTATTGCATTCTTTTAAATTATTAGAACTATGTACAGCCTTTTAATCCAATACATTCGTCGTGTTCGTCCGCTACTTGATAAAACCAACTGCCAAGCACAGAGAGCAACGTCTATGGCGATCTATAAAGCTAGCGGGAAACTGAGCGTGACCATTTGTGACGTCATAATAACGCAACTCACTGTAACGCGCGATTCCTCGGAGGTTTTCTATAAAGCTAGACAAAAACGGCGAGGTGTTCCAAAAGCCGTGCAATATAACATCTCGAACCGTGCAATATAACGTTTCCATGGAAGCGTGCAATATAGCTTCGAACTGTGCCATATAACAAGGTTTTTTTAACGGTCGGGATAATAGCTGAAAATATTATATCTCCTCATATATAGATCGGTGTAAACAAATTATGTAATAATATACAAATATTTCATGGGTTACTGTGCTCTAGTTCATAATATATATTTACAGTCAGTGGTGCACGCGCAATTTGGAGCCGCGCGGATGAATTTATGATGGTCCAAATCAGAAACTTTTGGTGTTTTCAGTAACCGAACGTACGTTCGATGAACATGTACATGTATCAAAATAGGTTTTAACACATATACATGTACGTGTGTAAATACAAATGTAGAAAAGTTACATTGTTTATGTTACTACCGTACCTCTTTGAGCAATGCTTCCGTGCGTATGATAAATAAACAATGTTGTACAATGTACAGTTTTGCACATTCCGATGACGTCGCAATGTTTACATGTTGTGTGTCGGTGAGTCTGTGTTGTTCTCTTCCACATGTAGCCTAGATCTTCATTCTATTCGTATTTTTAACATCTTTGGTTGTACGCGAATGGATAAGATATGTCAGAACAACATCAGTATTTGAGGTGGATAAGTTAAACCAAAACGACCTAGCACGACAAAGCATTTTTGTTCACCTCGGCGGACAGACAAGTCCTGTACGTTATCTAGAATCTACTGTGAATCGGCGAGAGTAGGTACGTTTGGGTGTTTCGAAATATCAATGAAACGGAATCCTACAATTTGTAGCTTTACAATACTTGTAATAGATACTCTAAATATTTATTAAAGTGTTTGAAACAACAATATGAATATAGTTAACATTTTGAGAGCGGTAACAGTAAACGTTTACAGTAGTGGGCCTACCTGTGTTTGTACATGTTCCTCGAAACGACGTCCGATACATTTGAAAATCTCGCAAAATTGCCGGAAATAATGACATGAAACTAATGTAAACATCCGTGTATTCAAGAAATTCAAACGTGAAAAATGTATTGAGTAAGACGTGCAAGTGATACAAAATTGGAATGAAACTCTCAGTTTTGCTCACACCTCCTTGACAGCAGGCGGTTTGAATCGGACACCCGCGGTCCACAACTACGTTAATATCGCTGCACGTTATGAATTGTGTAAGCGTGTGAAAGTCAAGACGAATGCAAAAGATTCTAAAAACCTTAGGCAGATGAAGAGGGCTAGCACCTTGTTTGCACGCATGGTGTTTTAAACACAGATAAAATAAAATGATTTTATAGTTGGCATAAGCGCGGGAAATACCCCAGATATATGCTTCATCAGAACGGAAGCTCATTTGATTGGTATGCTTGATTGCATGAAAGTTAGGCGGGAATTTCCGCCACTTCAAGTGGCCTGTTCGCAATGCCTGTCGGAACCAAAACGATAATAATTCCAATTTTAGTCTTATTAATTGCCATAAACACTATTAAGGGTAATTTTGAAGCGCTCAGTGAAAAATAATAGTTCAGCACTGTAAATATAAGGATTAAAGTCTCTTCTGGTGGTTCTAGGTCGAAAGGATAAGGTTGAGTAGGTGTATCGATATTTGTTTGCATTGGACCGCTTCGGGCTGTTTCATTCCAAATATCGATACCCTACTCAAACTTTATGCCTTCGGGATAGGGAACCACCAGAGAGAGAGTCTTTTAATTCCTTATATTAACGCCGAGGTGATGGTAATCAACGAAATTGTTTATATTGGCACACGAGGCCCAAAGGCGGAGTGCAATATAACATTTGTTGATTACCATCACCGAGGGGTAAATATTATGAACTAGAGCACAGTAACCATGGAATATTTGTTTTATTACATAATCACCAGTTTTTCAGTTGAATATTTTTTATAAAACGAATACGGCAATCACTTAACAAAATCATCAACACCGTACCGTACGGAAAAAACCTTTATATCCTATTGAAGATTGACGTATAGCCCACATGCGTCACGTTGTAACTCCGGTTTGGATGTCTTATTGTCTGTTTTCACATTATTAGACCTGCTTGCAGCCTTTTGATCTAATACATTCATCGTGTCCGTCCTTTACTCGGTACTGTAAACGTCTACATGACGTGCTTGATTCGAGATCTAAAAATCCAACGCGAAATTGAGCGTGACCATTTGTGACGTCATAATAACGTAACACACTGTTACTCGCAATTCCTCGGAAATTTTCTACAAAACTAGACAACAACAGCGAGGTGTTCCTAAAACGTGGGCAGGTCTAAATACACGATCAGTTTTATCGAATGATGTCACACAACTTTGGATGGTAAAATGCAAAACGATTAATTTCAAGAATTAACCTTTGATAACTTCCAATATAAAAACACAAAACTCGCTAGACATTTAAGGAAAATATGTTTATTGTTATTATCATAAGCGACATTATACGTTAAACTTTTTGTCAACAGACTTAGTAATCTATAGAATATAAATCCAACAGCACTAAGGCTCACACTTCTCCACTTTGGGATCACAATTGCCACCGGCCATGGTATAGGCAGCGCCCGCTGCCACGGTACCAGCAACAGCTTTGCCGGCTACTCCGATACCTGCCGCTCCTACTGATTGCATCGCGGAAACAGCACTTCCTGCGGCGATGCTGCCTCCATATGTTGACATCAGTGCAGCTCCAGCGGAACCAGCGGCTGTCCCGTCGGCGGAGAACCCCACAGCACCAAGTGCGGCCGGTACCACAACGGGGGCCGCTACAACAGCTGCTGCTCCTGCTCCTGCGGCCAAGAGAGCATCCGACCAGCAGAAACAGTTCCCTGGATAAGAAAGTAATACTCTGTGTTAGTAAATCAGCTGTGTAAATATACAAATAAAATCATACTTCTTTACCCTCTTCACCGCTTGTAACTCCGCTTTTTAAGACTCACCTTGATCCGGACATACTCCGGCGAAGATGACAAGGAAAAAAACTAAGTTATGTTTCGACATCATCTTGAATTAATCTGTAAAAACAAGAAACACAAGTACATGTATAAGCTTTCCAAAAAGCTAAGAGGGCTACGCGGAAGCTTGACCATTTGATTAAAAATAATATGGAAATTAAACAATGATATGACAATATTGCTTAGCAATTTTAGTTGTTCTGTTGGAAGTCATTTTATAATTTGTGTGCTTGTGTTAGTGCAAGGTAGCCAGGTCTAGTACCTGTAGACGAACTGTTTTAGTTATACTTTTGTTACCAACAACATAAAAAGGGTTTTATGCAGATTGCTAAGCTCATGTAGATATCCTGAACCTACGATATGCCGCTGATATTCAAAGGTCTAATACTTGATGGATCAGAGATATCACTGTATCAGGACGGACTGTCAAGCAAAATACAAGTAGTATGGATAGGAAGTAGAAAGTACCGTGAGGATGGGGTAGAAATAAGTTCACTTTTCTGGTACATGTAATCAATCTCTTGGTCTAGATGCCAAGAATACATTTTGATAAAAAGTTTTACAGTCGTGCTACCCAAACTGAGAACGACGCGTGTATATAAACCCCTACCGCTCTACCGCTGACTTGTATCGATGTATAGACTCGAGTACTGTCGCCTATCCACAGGTAAATCGCGGGCGTTCTGGCTACATTAGCGGTACCAAACACAATCGTAATTGTTACAAATACCATAAAAACTTGTGTAACTTACACACCAGTGTACTTTGCACATGTATTTCTTTTTATTAGGGATGAAAATGCTGAAAAAAATCTACTATCGGTATATTTTGCTCATTCAATAAATTTTTGGGAAAACGATGTCCGCCCGGGAAACCACAAATTCAATGTTATAAAGGTGGTACATTCACAATAAATGCTTGACAACTTGCACAAAGAAGTGTTGTATTTAGAAGAAATAACATGATATAATTGCACTGTGTTTGTTTTCTTTTACTGGCCACCGTAACTGAAACAGTGAAATATATCTTGCAGAACATGTCAAAAACATTGGCAGTCCGCCGTACTCCGTACACATGTCAATTGAGATCATTAACAAACTTTAAAGAGCAATCGGTACGTTGGCTTGCAATAATCACATTGTGAGTAAACTCAACTACCTGTATGGCACCAGATCCAAGCTGACGGCTAATTATATATGACAGTACGCTTAAAAAATGCCACTAACCTTGTAGCTTGTCAGTTTTGCTGTAATAATATTACAAACCATTTATTGAAAATCCTAAATTAAAATAATCCCACGTGTGTTTTGACTTTTTGCACACGGCCTGCAGCCGGTACATTCATATGCAATTTTACTAGAAATATGAAGATTTGTTAAAATATCTAAAATAAAGAAATACTATTCAAGTGAATGTTGATGCAATTTGAAGAATATTTGTTATGTTTTTAAGTAGATACAGACGCATTGTTGATGATATATAGATCGGTTAAGCTAACTAGCCATTCAGTTTCGTTAAGCTGGATGAGCGGCCGGTGTAACGTTGAAAATGCACGTCCGTTGAAAATTGACCTCGGGTCAGTTTTCAACGTTGAAAACGGACCCCGAATGCCGTTGAAAATTGAACATGCCGTTGAAAATTGACAGTGTCTAAGGTCAATTCTCAACGGCAGGTCTGTTGAAAAATGACCGTTGGAAAATGACCTTGGCAAACTATCAACGGATGGTCTTTTGAAAAGATTGTACTATGTGGTGTTCACTTCCCAGTACCAGTGGATAGTGTTACAAAACTATACAGGTATTCCCTGCAATACAAGAATACATGTATTATATATCTGCGTATGGTTGTGTTGTGTTATTGTGTTGTTTTGTGGTTGTGTGTTTGTGTGTTGTTATGTTATGTGTTGTTGTGTATTGTATTGTGTTGTTATGTGTGGTTGTGTAATGCTATTGTGTTGTGTGTTATTTGTGTGTTGTTGTGTTGTGTGTTATTGTATGCTGTGTGGCTGTGTTTGTGTTGTGTTGTTGTGTGTTGTGTTGTTGTTACATGTTTGTGTAATGTGTTGTGTAATGTGTTATTGTGTAATGTTTTTGTGATGTGTTGTTGCGTTATGTTGTGTTGTTGTCGGGTGTTGTGTTGTTGTGTATTGTTGTGTTGTTAATTGTTGTTAGGTGGTGTTGTATTGTTGTTGTGTTGTGTGTTGTGGTGTGGTTGTTTTTGTGTTATTGTGTTGTGTGATGTGTTGTTGTGTGATGTTTTGTTGTGTGGTTTTGTGTTGTGCTATGTTGTGTGATGTTTTGTTGTGATGTTGTGTAATGTTGTCTTGTGTTGTGTGTTGTGTGATGTTATGTTGTGTGAAGTTGTGTTGTGTGAAGTTGTGTTGTGTGATGTTGTGTTATTTTGTTGTGTTTTGTTGTGTTGTTGTGTGGTGTTGTGTTGTGTAGTGTTGTTATTTTTGTTGGTGTGTTTATGTGCTGTGATGCTGTGTGGTTTTGTGATGTTGTGGTTTCGTGTTGTGTTGTTGTGTAAAAACGAGTTCTTATGGGGTCACTTTTCAACGGGGTTTATTTTCAACGGGTCGGTGTAAAAAGTGCGCTGAAAATTAAGTTTTCAACGGTTTTCGGGGTCATTTTTCAACGTTGAAAAATGACCCGAGGTCAATTTTCAACGGGGGTCCATTTTCAACGTTACACCGGAGCGTATTAACACGGCTACAGAGTCAGCGGTAGAGCGGTAGGGGTTTAGTAGCATGGCCTTACAACTGATTCCGTTTGACTATACTGTAATTGAATAAATGACACAAAAGGGGACCAACTTTATCTTTTCATAAAGACTACAAAATGCACACACGAGCCTGCAAATAGTACTGAGTCGACAGCAGTATGATGTAAGCACGCTAACAATTGTGTTGGTATTAGGATAAGAAACACTGCATGGTTCCTATGCGTGGACATTAGCTAAGGATGACGCAATATTTCAGTGTATCCTGAATATGCGTATTAGCTAGTTTATAGCATGGAGACTTATTATATAGTTACTATATGCTTCAAACCAGCCGACTTTAAAAACTCAAGATTTTTTTTAGAATAAGTAAATATGAACAACTTTCGTTAAAATTAATGCTATGGACACTTTGTATATAATATGCAGTTGCGGTGGTACTCTCGAAATGGTATTTTTATTATTATTTTTTTTTTACATTTTAAAATTACAATTCCTTATTGTACGTCGTGTCTGTATATCTGTATTAGAAGCAAGTTGATGCGGCGAGGATATCAAACAGTTACAGCAACGAGCTGTCTGCTGTGAAGGTCTACCAACAGGTGTGAGATCTGGGGCTCTGTGATGTGTTTTGTCACTATCAGTAACGCAAAACATCCAACAATGCCACAACATTTGTCGTTTTCTGATTAGTCAGGAACCAAAATCATGCTTAAACTTAGCATGTCTATATAACCCCAGTAAAGGTCGGTCTAAACACGATATTGGAAATACCAGCTTTCCCATCTTATTAAATGATTTTCCAGAAACATATACAACAATAATTCTACTTTCGGTTTCGATTCTTCATAGATAAGCAAAACAATCTATGATCTGGCAGCAGACCTTGGGTGCAAATGAGTTCTATAGGTAAGTAAATATGAACGACTTTCATTTAAAATGAATTTGTATGTAATATAAAGTTGCTGTGGTACTCTCGAAATGATATTTTTCTATCTTTTATATATATTTTTAAATTACCATTCCTTATTGTGCGTAGTGTCTGTATATCTGTAATAGGAGCAAGTTGATGCGGCAAGGATAGAGCATCCAACAGTTACTGCTACAAAACTTATACACCTACCTTTGTTGTGATTCAGAGATAGCTCAAGTGAGCGATCTGTCTGCTGTGAAGATCTACCAATAGTTATGTGATCTTGGGCTCTGTGAGATCTGGGGCTCTCCGAAGGCTTACCAACAGCTGTGAGATCTGGGGCTCTGTGAAGGCCTACCAACAGCTGTGAGATCTGGGGCTCTGTGAAGGCCTACCAACAGCTGTGAGATCTAGGGCTCTGTGAAGGCCTACCAACAGCTGTGAGATCTTCGGCTCTGTGAAGGCCTACCAACAGCTGTGAGATCTGGGGCTCTGTGAAGGCCTACCAACAGCTGTGAGATCTTCGGCTTTGTGAAGGCTACCAACAGCTGTGAGATCCTCTGTGAAGGCCTACCAACAGCTGTGAGATCTGGGGCTCTGTGAAGGCCTACCAACAGCTGTGAGATCTAGGGCTCTGTAAAGGCCTACCAACAGCTGTGAAATCTGAGGCTCCGCGAAGGCCTACCAACAGCTGTGAGATCTGAGGCTCTGTGAAGGCCTACCAACAGCTGTGAGATCTTATTTATTATCTATATGAGATATCATATACACTATATGTATGACATACCTTATATACTTTATGTATATATAAGATATCTCATATACTATACCAGATATCTTACATAGATATAAGATATCTCATACAATGTAATATATATATATATAAGATATGTTCATTGTATATGAGATATTTGATATATATACATGTATATAAGATATCTTCATTGTATATGAGATATTTGATATAATTATATAAGATATCTCATATAAATTTGATTAAATACGGGATATACCAAGTGCTCCAATAAATATTACATTGACTTGCCATAAATTCGTCTCCATTTGCTCTGGTACGCCAATTACATCAGTTTCTTCATACTCTGAGACTCGTATCTTCTCAGTTTGAACTTGATTGTTATCGTATTATTGAATCCTTGATTGTGTGGAAGTTTTGATACATTTGTATGTTGACCATGGCCATGGTGAAGTGTGAGTGTATGAGAAAGTGATATTGTAGAATGTTAGTTATTATATTCTGTATTGTCGAGCATGTGTACGTGGCTACCGTATCTATATATAAATTCTACTTTCACTTTCATCTATATCCTGTGTTTCTATTGGTTCTTCCTAAACTGTACTCTCATTGGGCCGGTTAGCTATAAAGGCATGGTTTCACTTCTATTTCATTAGTCTGAAGAAGCTCCTCGAGCTGGTCAGACTCATTCTTCTCTCTTTCCTTCTATCCTGTTGTCTATATGTAGAGCGTGTGTGTGTTTGTTCCCGTAGTAGCTATGTATTAGCCATCCTCGATACTCCAGGGGTTCCGATCACACACGATCTCTACACCCCTGGACTATCTCATAGTAAAACTGAAGGCAGTTCAGAAGAAAATATCTGACCAATCCACAGGCCTGCAAAGATTTCCTTTGAAGACTACAGAGAGCGACGCCTAACATCAAAGCCACACAGTCAACCACAGTGTACCGTTATACGGTTCTTTTGATGTACATCAAAGGACTAAACTACCTGTTCTTTCCAGTTGCCTCCAGTTTTACTATGAGATAGTCCAGGGGTGTAGAGATCGTATGTGATCGGAACCCCTGGAGTATCGAGGATGTGTATTAGCTGATCGTTGAGATGGTGTGTTGTCCCTGTGTCTTATCCGTAATGTGTCATTTCTGTGTGTGTAAGTTATACAGGCGAAGCCGCGGGCTGACCTGCCGTGTGTGAGCACTGTACATATGAACCTTGTTATATTTGTTAATAAACTCTTTAACTGTATTAAATGCGTTGTTTCTACGGAACCCCAAACAGAACCTGGGTATATGAGGCGGATGTAGGTTCAGTCCTACTACAATTCTACTGATTAATCTCTTCTTAAGTGTTATTACAGTAAAAAGCTGATTAAGAATGGTACAGAACATATCCGATGATAAAAAATTTAAGCATTGAACGTCTTTCAGTTGGCGTTCATAGCCAATATGAATGCCAACTGTACAGAGGCAAATTCCATGAAGCGCGCTAGAGCTTCATGTTGGATTTGCCCCGTACAGTTTGCATTCATATTGGCTATGAATGCCAACTGAAAGACGTTCAATGCTTATATTTACATTTGGTTGTAATTTTGTAAGATCCAGCATGAAATAACAAGGGATTTCGCATCTATAATGAATTAATCATTCGTTATCGTAAAGGATGGGACAGCCATTTTCCGTGATCGCTGGCACGACAATTGTGACGTCACAATGATAATGACGTCATAATAACAGATTGAAGTTCATAGTTTACATGACTGCCAACTGGGCTTGGTAAGGTTACATAGTGGGACTTCAGTGAAAATGTAAATATTTCGCCATAAACTGCAAAAAGCCGCCATCTTGTCCAGGTCTCGTCAGAGTTATAGAGGACAGGTCGCTGTACAAACGTGGGCAGGTCTAAATACACGATCAGTTTTATCGAATGATGTCACACAACTTTGGATGGCAAAATGTAAAACGTTTGATTTCAAGAAATAACCTTTGATAACTACTTCCAATATAAAAACACAAAACTCGCTAAACATTTAAGGAAAGTATGTTTATTATTATTATCATAAGCGACATTAAACGTTGTCGAGTCCTTATATAAACTACAGTGAAACACAATCAAAGAATTCCACAAAGCATTTGTCAGTTACCACAATACAGTTATGAACATAACAAGCTGCAAGGATTTAACAAGACTCAAATCAAACACAAACTTATGTATGTATATTTGTCGAAAAGTTTACAAGTGACCATAAATCAACTTAACGGCGAGTTAATTTCGCGGTGTTTTGTCAAAACTTCTCTTATTCACGAGAGTTAATTTCGTGGTGTTTTGTCTAACTTCTTTGTTCACGGGAGTTAATTTCGCGGTGTTTTGTCTAACTTCTTTGTTCACGGAAGTTAATTTCGCGGTGTTTTGTCAAACTTCTTTGTTCACGGGAGTAAATTTCGTGGTGTTTTGTCTAACTTCTTTGTTCACGGGAGATAATTTCGTGGGGTTTTGTCAAACTTCTTTGCTCACGGGAGTTAATTTCGTGGTGTTTTGTCTAACTTCTTTGTTCACGGGAGTTAATTTCTCGGTGTTTTGTCTAACTTCTTTGTTCACGGAAGTTAATTTCGCGGTGTTTTGTCAAACTTCTTTGTTCACGGGAGTTAATTTCGTGGTGTTTTGTCTAACTTCTTTGTTCACGGGAGATAATTTCGTGGTGTTTTGTCTAACTTCTTTGTTCACGGAAGTTAATTTCGCGGTGTTTTGTCAAACTTCTTTGTTCACGGGAGTAAATTTCGTGGTGTTTTGTCTAACTTCTTTGTTCACGGGAGATAATTTCGTGGTGTTTTGTCTAACTTCTTTGTTCACGGGAGTTAATTTCTTGGTGTTTTGTCTAACTTCTTTGTTCACGGGAGTTAATTTCGTGGTGTTTTGTCTAACTTCTTTGTTCACAGGAGTTAATTTCTTGGTGTGATGTCTAACTTCTTTTTTCACGGTATTTAATTTCGCGGTGTTTTGTCTCACTTCTGTAGAAAAAGAAGGAAATACAGTGGAACCTCCCAAAACCGAACCTTCTCAAAACCGATCACCTCTAGAAACCGAACATGGATGTCATGTACGGAATGAATTCCTCTTTATTAATAGTATATAAAACTTCCCAAAACCGATCCCTCCCAATTCCGAATACCGGACCGATTTTGAGATCGGAATAGTCAAATGTTACTAAAATACACTTCTGAAAACCGGCCTTACCTGAGCGACACCGATAGATTACATTGAGGTCTGATCGACCGACCGTGAAATACACACGTACCTGTACCATAGCTGTTGCATGCGATGTCCTTGGGCATGTATACAGACGTGAATGGTTATAGGTACACGGTAATTATACCCGAGATGGTGGTGTAATTATTTAATCATGCCTATTGTTTAGATATCTAATGAAAGTCTACCATGTGCACGCGGTTTGTTTACTGTAAGAAAACAAGCAGAGCTAGTAATATAGAGAAAGTTTCGTATTCAAATCACACGTTTTTTTATTTACATATGTAGTTGTCGAATAACGTAAATTATCTGTATGAAGAAGCCGACGCCATGTATTGTTTTAGAAAATGACTATGTCATATAATGACCGGCATCGACTGATCATCGTGTAATTAGACCATATAATTTGATTCTTGACGTAACCGGAAGCGATCGGTCGTATGTAGGTTGCAGACGAGAACGTCCCCAAGAACATTCACGCAACTAACTAACTAAACTACTTTTATAAGCGGTTACAAAGTCAAGTTTGCTCTAATCCATTCCTTTTAAACGTATGATTCTCTCTTTTGTGATAACATTCACATTAACAATCAATATCGGTCGGTTTTAACGAACATTAGGCATACATGCGATGCACTAATGTAAAAAACGACTTCCGATCGATTAAATCCGGATCGTGATGATCGGTATTCGGTTCACTTCTCCAAACCGAACCCTCTCTAAACCGGCCGAAATTATATGCACCGACCATGATCGGTTTCGGGAAGTTCCAGAAATATTTTCTAAGAGTCAACAGACTTAGTAATCTATAGAATATAAATCTAACAGAACTAAGGCTCACACTTCTCCACTTTGGGATCACAATTGCCACCGGCCATGGTATAGGCAACGCCCGCTGCCACGGTACCAGCAACAGCTTTGCCGGCTACTCCGATACCTGCCGCTCCTACTGATTGCATCACGGAAACAGCACTTCCTGCGGCGATGCTGCCTCCATATGTTGACATCAGTGCAGCTCCAGCGGAACCAGCGGCTGTCCCGGCGGCGGAGAACCCCACAGCACCAAGTGCGGCCGGTACCACAACGGGGGCCGCTACAAATGCTGCTGCTCCTGCTCCTGCGGCCAAGAGAGCATCCGACCAGCAGAAACAGTTCCCTGGATAAGAAAGTAATTCTCTGTGTCAGTAAATCAGCTGTGTAAATATACAAATAAAATCATACTTCTTTACCCTCTTCACCACTTGTAAATCCGCTTTTTAAAAACTCACCTTGACCTGGACATACTCCCGCGAAGATGACAAGAAAAAGAATCATCTGATGTTTCGACATCATCTTGAATAAATCTGTAAAAATAAGAAACACAAGTACATGTATAAGCTTTCCAAAAAGCTAAGAGGGCTACGCGGAAGCTTGACCATTTGATTGAAAAGAATATGGAAATTTTAAACAATGATATGACAATATTGCTTAGCAATTTTAGTTGTTCTGTTGGAAGTCATTTTATAATTTGTGAGCTTGTGTTAGTGCAAGGTAGCCAGGTCTAGTACCTGTAGACGAACAGTTTTAGTTATACTTTTGTTACCAACAAAATAAAAAGGGTTTTATGCAGATTGCTAAGCTCATGTAGATATCCTGAACCTACGATATGCCGCTGATATTCAAAGGTCTAATACTTGATGGATCAGAGATATCACTGTATCAGGACGGACTGTCAGCACCAGCAAAATACAAGTAGTATGGATAGGAAGTAGAAAGTACCGTGAGGAAAAGGTGTTTTTTAACGGAATACAATTTTTTATGGGGTAGAAATAAGTTCACTTTTCTGGTACATGTAATCAATCTCTTGGTCTAGATGCCAAGAATACATTTTGATAAAAAGTTTTACAGCCGTGCTACCCCACAGGGACCTGGCACGAAAATGTTTAACCAACAGTATATATTTATATAGATTATAGTATGTATAATATATGGCTGTATCTCCATTTGCCCACTTTTTATAATCTGATAATTAGCAGAATGTGCTGACAAGGATTATAGTCTATTTCAGAGAAGTTAACCTGGATTTGCCTGTGTTTTACCTGTGAATTTCACCTGTGATAGGTACTGTACCTCACTGTACTCATAAGGGTATATGATCATTTATGTATAACATGTACATGTATGGAAATAATATTACATGGAAAAATCTTTTAATTTGTTACTCTATTTGTGATGTCAGTTATGTTCTTGATTTTTTAACATAAATAATATACATATAATAATGATATATAATATATTAATAATAAATGATTAACACATCAAACGTAAAATCAATATTTGGTCCTAACTTCAAAAACTTCAAAATTCCTTTCTCTCTTTTTGACAAACATATATACATGTACATATATAAACACATAAATGATAACTATAGTTGCTGGTTGTAGTTCAATCAAAATATACCTTAGTGGCATATACATGTATAACAAAATCAACATTCAATATTTACAAAAATAGTTTATGGTAATAATTATGTAATCATGAAGTTTATGTTAACGCCTCTTTTCATTAGAAATCACCTTTGTGACAATTCTACTGAAATATTTATACTGCAATGTATCGTCATTTTTAGGAATCCCGTCGAGCCTATTTGCCGACAAAAATCTTACTTTTACGTTCATAATTTGACATGTTCAAACTATCCGAAATAAGATCAATTATAAAAAAAAATCAGTGTTCGAACTATCACTAGCTAAAAATTATCTCTATAATTCACATTCTCTCAAACAATTTGCAATCTGCAGAAGTCTATATTCTGTAGAAATGCTTAGGTTTTTATAGTGTGATAAGAGAGATGCGCATTATACATGTATATATATGACAATATTACTTGTCAAATCATGCAAATTCAAATGCAAATGTAAGTTTTGCGGGTTAAACTTTCGCTTTTACAGTGTTACATTTAAAACAAAAGATATCTCAATAAATCCAAAATATTACATATTGACTAAAAAGTATATTTAATTTATTATACTTAGTACTTATATCAGCTATGATATTTAGCGACCATCTGGATTTTTCCAAAAACTATCATCCTTGATGAAAAGTATTTTTATTTTCTCAATGTCTAACATACAAATAGGCCTATATATACAGTATGTTTGACTTTCTTGTCACTGTGGAATTGGAATTTCGAGACATCTGTACAGTTTGATATATAAGATATACAACTGTATATGATATAGTTAATATTGTTACATGTATCATCCTATAGAATTAAATAATATCTTGTGACATACGCTGTATTCTCTATATCGATATGTAGCTATATACGTGCACATGCCAACATTACTAAATATCATATATTTGTTTTTAACTAATTCTTGAAATTGCAACAGTTTGTAAAAAAATTCTGACATTTAATTCTCCTAAAACTAGGATGAAATTTTGTTCTTTAATCCACCATTCCAATGGTGAAATTTATAAAGATGTAATATATAAAATATTATTTATATTTGTCTGTCAAAACGCACAAAATATTATATACATGTAGTACTGTATTGTATACATATATATTGATATCTCTCTATTTCCACACTTTTGACAAACTAGAGGTAGCTCAGGTAAACGAACACAGGTAAGCACAGGTAAAAATTATTATGGAACTGACTATAATTGGTTTTCCATTGTTCTCCTATACCAACACTTTTCTTTGTTCTCTAAAAAGTGGGCAAATGGAGAACACACCTAATATATGTATGTATACGTTAGTTAAAAAAATCGTGCCATGTCCCTGCGTGCTACCCCAACTGAGAGCGACGCCAGCTGTATATCGATGTATTGAATGAGTGTAGCTAGTTATTTATAGACTCGAGTACTGTCGCCTATCCACAGGTGTGTAATTTTCACACCAGTGTACTTTGTATATGTATTTTTTATTAGGGATGAAAATGCTGAAAAAATCTACTATCGGTATATTTTGCTCATTCAAACATTTTGGGGAAAACGATGTCCGGGGAACCACAAATTCAATGTTATAAAGGTGGTACATTCACAATAAATACTTGACAACTTGCACAAAGAAGTGTTGTATTTAGAACAAATAACATAATATAATTGCACTGTGTTTGTTTTCTTTTATTGGCCACCGTGACTGAAACAGTGAAATATATCTTGCAGAACATGTCAAAAACATTGGCAGTCCGCCGTACTCCGTACACATGTCAATGTCTGGAGATATTACACATGAATAGTTATCAGAGCTATTTGAAAATATTATAATATAGTTACTTAAAATTGCCACAACAAGTTATAAATGTGTTTGAGATCATTAACAAACTTTAAAGAGCAATCGGATAGCAGATACGTTGGCTTGCAATAATCACATTGTGAGTAAACTCAACTACCTGTGCGGCACAAAATCCAAGCTGATGGCTAATTATATATAACAGTACGCTTAAAAAATGTCACTAACCTTGTAGCTTGTCAGTTTTGCTGTAATAATATTACAAACCATTTATTAAAAATCCTAAATATAGGCAGTTTAGGACTCATCTTATAAATCCCACGTGTGTTTTGACTTTTTGCACACGGCCTGCAGCCGGTACGAGCATCTCTAGATCTATAAGGAGTTTCAGATTTATTAAAATATCTAAAATAAAGAAATACTATTCAAGTGAATGTAGATGAAATTTAAAAAATATTTGTTATGTTTTTAAGTAGATACAGACGCATTGTTGATGATATATAGATCGGTTAAGCTAACTAGCCATGCTGGTGAGAGGCCCGAGCGTAGCATCCAGTACCAATTTACCTGTGGATTTGGCGACAGTACTCGAGTCTATAAATAACACGGCTAAAGTACACTCATTCAATACATCGATACAAGTCAGCGGTAGAGCGGTAGGGGTTTAGTAGCATGGCTGTAAACGTGTGGAAAAGACGCAGACTCACAACTAATTCCGTTTGACTATTTTATATTCATATTTTCTTGAACTTACGCTGTAATGATTGAATAAATGACACAAAAGGGGACCAACTTTATCTTTTCATAAAGACTACAAAATGCACACACGAGCCTGCAAATAGTACTGCGTCGACAGCAATATGATGTAAGCACGCTAAAAATTGTGTTGGTATTAGGATAAGAAACACTGCATGGTTCCTATGCGTGGACATTAGCTAAGGATGACGCAATATTTCAGTGTATCCTGAATATGCGTATTAGCTAGTTCATAGCATGGAGACTTATTACATAATTACTATATTCTTCAAACTAGCCCGAGATGCTCTGGCCCTGACACCAGACTTAGACATTATGACAGATAGATGTCTGGTTTAGGCCAGAGCGCAGTAGTACTCGAAAACCTGGAATAAGCCGACACCGTTAAGTATCGGGCCAGGTTATCTCCGATTCAGCCTGACCACAGAGAAGCACCACTAACCTTAGTCTATTCAACAAATGAATATCATATCTACCCAAATATAGCAATCCGTCGATATTAAAGATGATTTGCATACTACGAGAAAATGGCGACGACGACGACGAGGGAAATTTAAAGTTGAGGAAAAGAAACTACTGTGTTGACACAATAGAACGTGCATGCGTGATGAAATGGATGGCTATGAGTAGATAAATTATTCATTTGTTGAAAAGACCAAGGAAAGTGGCGATTATCGGTGGTAATATTTTGTAAGTAGTCTGAATCGGAGAGTACCTGGCCCGATACCAAACGGTGTCGGCTTATTCCAGGTTTTCGAGTACTACTGTGCTCTGGCCTTAAACCAGACATCTATCTGTCATAATGTCTAAGTCTGGTGTCAGGACCAGAGTATCTCGGGCTAGCTTCAAACCAGCCGACTTAAAAACTCAAGAATGTTTTTTAGAATAAGTAAATATGAACAACTTTCGTTAAAAATTAATGCTATGGACACTTTGTATATAATATGCAGTTGCTGTGGTACTCTCGAAATGGTATTTTTATTATTATTATTTTTTTTTACATTTTAAAATTACCATTCCTTATTGTGCGTCGTGTCTGTATATCTGTATTAGAAGCAAGTTCATGCGGCGAGGATATCAAACAGTTACAGCTACATAATACACTTACCTTTGTGAACGAGCTGTCTGCTGTGAAGGTCTACCAACAGGTGTGAGATCTGGGGCTCTGTGATGTGTTTTGTCACTATCAGTAACGCAAAACATCCAACAATGCCACAACATGTGTCGTTTTCTGATTGGTCAGGAACCAAAATCATGCTTAAAACTTAGCATGTCTATATAACCCCAGTAAAGGTCGGTCTAAACACGATGTTGGATGATTTTCCAGAAACATATACAACAATAATTTTACTTTCGGCTTCGATTCTTCATAGATAAGCAAACAAATCTATGATCTGGCAGCTCACGAACTTGCGTTATTGTATTTCCACGGTGAGAACAAATAGATATGCAAGAAATGATGTTAGTGTTAGTCATATAAACAGACTATTAGCATGAAACATACATAACGGTGTTATGTAATATGTGTATTACGTCATTGATTGTGTGGGGGCATTCGAATAAAGTTATGGCATTGTAACCACGTGTGTTGACTCCTGTGTCGCCCAAAGATACAACATGGTGTCAGAAGATGGTTTAATACTGCGGGTACAGGATCGTGGTAATGTACATGAATTGACTGACATTCCCGGTTCATGTTCCATTCGTTCTTTCACTTCGGTCATATCCCTGCCAGCCACCCCTCTAGCTCCGCTAAAATGGCGACCTATCAAGTTCAACCATCTGAAAATTTAATTTCTCCAAACCAAAAGAGTGGCCAAAAATGGTTAAACGATTCGAACGATTTCTTCATCGCTTCAGAGCTTAACTCGAAGGAAGAGATAATACAGATAAAACACTCTCATATATGCCATGGGCAATGATGCAGAGGATATTTTCCATTCGTTCGCGCTCACTGGAGATGACGCCCAAAACGTTCAAAAATCGTGGTAGATAGGTTTCAGGCAACATTTCGTAAACCCGCCGAAACACCATATTTGAACGAGCGAAGTTTAATCATAGGAGACAGCAGGACGGGGAGTCTGCGGATAGCTTTATTACAGCATTGTATATCTTGGTCAAGCATTGTGTATACGGGGCAATTAAAAGACGAAATGATAAGGACAGGAATCGTTGTGGGTGTCGCGTGGTAAGCAAAAATGTCAGAAAAACTTCAGTTGGACCCTTACCTAACCTTAGAAAAAGCAGTTCGCGCAAGTTAGACAACAAAGGCAGTTCAACAACAGCAAAATGCCCGGTCCGAGATGAGTCCGGGACAACAAGTGTTGATGCTATTCACAAGGGAAGGAACAATCGTCCAGGTAAAAGAAAAAATAGCTAATAATTAAAACACAGCCCCAGGATACAGGTCGTCAAAACAGACAGACTTTTAAAAATCAAAGTACCAGATTTACTGGAAGTCAGGAAATCATGCCATAGATGTGGAAATGTATCATATCATGCTAGAGAAAAATGGCCCTGCAGCAAATGTTGAGTGTTATAAATGTCATAAACTAGGTCACTTTGCTAAAAAGTGTACATCTTAACTTGTCGATGAATTCAAGGAGGCAGCTTCTTAGGCGCTATCGACAGTTCAGATAATAGTGAGCCATGGAAAGTCAACTTAACTAATGGAGAAAATCACTGGGCAAGATTCAGATACAGGGGCAGATGTAACGCCATACCGAGCACGATCCTTCATAAGTTAAAGACTAATTGAACTATCAACGGTAAAAACACTGGCGCTGGAAAGAACTCGTTTAGATGTAGCAGGAAAATTTTGGAATACTTTAAGTCTGGAAAGTCCCAGATCTCGACTGAGATCTATGTTGTAAATGGACTAAGTAAACCTTTACTAGGGAGAACCTGCTATTGAGAAGCATGATTTAGTGAAACGTGTCGCGACGGTCAAGGCAAAAAGACTATGTCACAAGATACCCAGCATTGTTTAAGGGACTTGGAAAACTAAGTGGTGAATATGAGATTCGGCTTAGAAGTGACAGCAAACCAGTTGCAGTGTCAACACCTAGACGCATACCACTACCCCTTTTGACAAAGTTGAAGTAGAACTCAAAAGGATGGAGAGTTAGGCGTTATATCACCTGTTTGACGAGCCGACTGATTGGTGCGCAGGTTTTAGTTGTCGTCCCTAAGAAAAACAACACAGTGAGGTTATGTGTAGATTTGACTGAGCTTAACAAGTCTGTTAGAGGGAAAATCACCAACTGCCAAGTAGAGAGGATACACTAAACAAAGCTGAGTGGGCAAAGGTATTCTCTAAACTGGACCGCCAACAGTGGATTCTGGCAGGTTCAACTGGCTAAGTTCATCGAGACTACTACAACGTTCATTACACTTTCGTCGCTATTGGTTTAAACAGACTTCCGTTTTTGGGATATCCATCGGCGCCAGAGACTTCCGAAACGAATGCAGGCATCTTACTGTCAGGATTACCAGGAGTATTGTGCAAATGGACGGAACATTACTGATTTTTGGAGATTACTCAAGAGGAGGTCACGATCTGAGGCTTGAAAGTGTATTAGAGAGACTACTTACCGCAGGGATCACATTAAATGGAGACAAATGCGAGTTTTCGAAGGAAAGCATTACCTTTGTTGGACACGTGATAGATGCCGCACGGATCAGGCCCGACCCTAAGAAGGTGGAGGCAATTGTCAACTTTCAGGCTCCAACCAACGTTCCAGAAGTACGACGGTTCATGGGCATGGTAAACCAATCGGAAGATTCACTCCAAATCTCGCAGAAACATAGTAAACCTATACGAGACCTACTCCAGAAGGAGACGCTCGTGGAGTTGGGAGGCTCCACAGATACAGGCGTTTGATCCGTATCAAGAAGGAACTCCAGTTTCAACCACCACTACTATAATCCCTATATGATCCCAAAGGCCTAGGACCAAAAATATCATTTGTGCGTCGTCATTTGGATGGGTGCTGTCCTTCTTCAATGCTTCTAAAGGCAGTGGAGGAGTCTGGAGACGTTTGGAAACCTGTTGCGTATGCATCTAGAGCTATGAGTTAGTACGAACAAAAGGTATGCCCAGGTTGAAAAAGAGTCATTGGCGCGTCTACATGGGCCTGTGAGAAATTTGCAAGGACTTTGATATTGGAATGACATTCCTTATAGAAAACCGACCACAAACCTCTTGTATCTCTTCTTGGAACAAAAGGCAATGTCAGACTTGCCACCAAGGATACAGCGCTTCAGAAATGAGGCTAGCGCGATACCATTATGAAATAAAAACATGTTCCTGGGAAGTTTTTATACACAGCAGATACGCTTCTAGAGCTCCTTTTACAAAGTTATGACGCCAGAGTAGAGGATTTTGAGTCCGATTGTCGAGGACTTTTGTCGAAAGTGTAGTAATGTCACTACCAGCGAGTGAAAACGCGACTTGAAGAACTACGTAAAGCAATTCACGAGGACAGTGTCTTAAGCGTGATCGCGAAATATTGCGAAGAAAGGCTGGCCTTGGTTTGAAAAACCCTCTATAAATTGTGGTGACACGTCATATTGGCAGAAAGGGAGAGATTTCAAGGATTACTCATGCGTGGAACCGTCTGATCATCCCCTACCTATCTGAATAAGCGGAAATACTTCAGAGGATACACCGAGGGCCATCAGGGCATTGTGAACTGTCATGAACGCGCGCGAAATTCTGTTGTGGTGGCCATGGAATTAATCGCGAAATAGAGACCTCGTGAGAAACTGTACAGTATGGGTCAAACAGAAAGCTGACCATGGCTGAACCCTTGAGACCAACTCCCATTCCCAGAAAGACCTTGGCAGAAGGTTCGGTAGCGATCTATTCCCAAATTTAAGAACGCGATCAACTTACTCGTTGTTGACTATTTTTCAAAGGTATATGGAAATTGCCTTATTGAAATCAACATCATCCCAGGCTGTCATAAACCATATGCAGTCGATATTTGCAAGCATGGGATACCTGAGACTGTTGTGTCGGAAAATAGTCCGCAATACGCGAGTGAAGCTCTACTAGCCTATTCGCGCGACACCATTGAAGTGCGGATATAGTCCAGCAGAACTCTTGATGGGCAGGGAGGTTGCGAACAACCCTACCTGAAAACCTACAGAACTTTACTCCCAAGTGGCCAGACTTGACTCAAATACGCGAAAGGGAGACGCGATAAAGAGAGACGCAGAAAAGAGGAACTTTGGACTGTTCCCATCAGGCCAGATATCTGCCGAAACCTGCAACCAGGACAGGCGTGTATGGGGTAAGAGGGCCTGGTGGAGGTTTCGGAGGAACTGTGACGTCATCAGCCGGAAGTTATAGATCATACGTCATAGAGACACCTACAGGACAGGTCCGAAGGAATCGACGCCATCTGGTGTCCGCCCCTATGCTGATACCAGAGAAACCCTCAAGTTGAGGATCATGATGATCATGAAAAAACTGTGAACAGTTCTAGTGTCCGAGAATCTCTAAAAAGACTGTAACAACCAAGATTACCGTCTCAGAGACTTTAAGTCCAGAGAACTTTGTCAAACGCATGATCAGAATACTCGTACTAGTAGTTTCTACACCAGTAGAATAGTTACTCGAATCAGGTCGAGTATCCAAACCTGTTAAAAACAAAGTACTGAAAGTACTAAATGGCTCGGTCTCGATTATTGGAGGAATATATTTCTAAAGTCAACACTTTTTTTGGGACCAATAAGAAATAATTTTGCTAGTGTTCCTTCCAGTTTAGACTCTTCAGGATTCCTTGGACACCAAGGTGTTAAATAAAGAAACACATCTTTTGGGAGCCCATTTCTAATATTTCCTATGATGTTATATGCCAAATTTTTATAGCATCTTTAACCTTTTCCTGTTAATTTGATGTCAATTAAAAAATATCTATTCTGAATTGCTATTCTCATCAAGTTCCTGGGACCACAGAATCAGTTAACATGTATTTGTTTTTGCAGCAGCAGGACAGACAAGAGGCATATTTTTCTATGCCAAAATGTCTTAAATATAGAATATAGTCAGTCTTCTAGAAGACTTATCAATACAGTCATACCATTTCTGAATAAATTGGTCAATTGGTCTACTTTTAACAAGGTTTTGTAATTATTCTTTGAAAAACAGTTGATTGATATATTCAAACATGATTTTAAACTTAGCTCTGGATAAGATATCTTAAACATCTTTCAGCCATTTAAAAAACGTCTGGTCCATTTACATGTAAAGTATACATTTAATTTATAAATATTACTTGATAATTTATTTGATGTTATGTAGTTATGCCAAAAAAGTAATCGTTCTACTTTTCATTTCCAATATCAATTGGGTATCTGTTAGCTCGCCATAGACCATGAATTGTTTTATACACTTTCTTAACTTGAGGAAATTACAAATGAATTTTTCTACAATATTTGTATTTTCGAAATCCCCATACTTCTGATGATATAATTAAAACTGGCATTACAAGTGACTAAAATATTTTCAGTTTAAAATCAAACAGGAAGAGATTCCTTAGTTCTCTTAAAAATAGCAAAACACTGATTTAATGTTTGTTCAGCAGTTTTTTTTCCCTTTTCTTTAAAAACGCTATCATTACCATAGATATGTATACCCTCTTATCAAATAATTCTATATCCCTTAACGTAAACTGGTGTTGTTGGCCCAATTTACGTTTGAGAATATTACAACTTTTATCTTTCTGATATTAGGTTATAATTTCCATGTAATGCAATATTGTTCAAAATCCGTTTAACATTTGTTGTGGAACAGTGTCATCGGCATATAAATGATGAAAAAGTTTGGGATACATTTCAATATTATCTATAAATAATTTGTCAATACAATTTGTCAGACAATTAAACATTCTTTTTCCGCTAGATAAGATTCCAAGTCATCAAGGTAGATTGAAAATAGGAAAGGAGATTATAAATAAGGTACCATTACTGTGCATGTATATGTTCAATGTAAACAGACAATGTAAGCTGATCTTGCAGAATTGCCTTACAGCGTTATAATAAATGCAGTATGTCTCATTGCATTGGATGTAATTGATTTAAGGGCAGTTCATGTGGTGACCGAAAAAAGGTAAAATCAATACTTTCAGAGTGATCAGGGAACATTGATAGTCAAGGCGGGGAAACATAAGACGACCTGTGTTATACAAATTAATGTTTAATTGATTTTCATTAAATTGTCTCGAAGGTGATGATTAGTTTGTTATGAACGATAAGCTTTAATATGTTTTTGACAAAAATATAAACAGCTAATGTCATATTGTGTTTTAAATTTAAATAATCTTCTATTATTCATTTCATTTCAAGCATGTACATGTCATATAAATAAAACAAATAATCAGGTATATGCTTAAATCATATTATAGTTAAATTCACAATAAGGAATTTGAAGATGATGATAGTAATTATTTTCGGATTGAAAATGATTACAATATTAAGCTTCCACAGTTGAAAATTACTTCTTTTTGTTCACACAATTCTCTCCTAGACTGTTTCCAGTTGAAATTGCATACATGAATCTGACATTCTGTAAAACATTAGAGAACTAAAATTGTATTGACAGAGTAATTACTGAAAAGGCTAATATCATATAATTAAACATTCATTCAATATAGAATCCATAGCAGTACAGAGGAAATATTATTGCAGTTTAAATCCCGCTGTTCTGTCATGTTCCTTGTCTTACATGTAAGAGTGTTTGTCCTTCATAAATTGATTGTAATATAGCAGTTGTTTATATATAATGTGCACAAAGAAGTATATATGGGCTATTTTGATGGATCTCTCCAAGGCCTTCTGGACTGTCTTCCGCATGACCTGTTCCTCAGGGAAGCTGCAAACTTATGGGGCATCAGTGATGCTGTTTCGTCTGATGGGGTAGCTACCTGGGGAACAGGAAGCAGAGGTTGGTTTGGGGCCATCACCAGCGAGTGGGTGTCCCTCATTAAAGGCGTCCCCCAGGGCTCGATACTGGGGCCTTTGATTTTTAACATTTTTATCAATGATATATTTTTATTTCATCAAAGAAGCCACATTATATAACTATGCCGACGACAATACCCTAGGTTATTTTAGTCAAAAATATAAACAATCTTAAAGAAAGTTTTAGAAGATGAATCCAGTGTTTTAATTAAGTGGTTTGACATAAAATGGAATGAAGGCAAATCCAGAGAATTTCAGGCTATCTGTCTGGGTAAGAACACTGTGAAACATTTTAATATTCTAACACTGAAATTGTTTGTGAAGATAGTGTTAAACTTTTAGGTATCGAAATCGACCATCTTTTTAAAATTTTGATAAAACTATTTCAGATATATGCAGGAAAGCAATCTAAGCAACTAGCAGTTCTGAAAAGGATCGGACATTTTTTCCTAAAGCAAACCAAAATTTTAAATTACAAATGTTTTGTTTTATCAAAACTTTGGACTATTGTCCCCTTATTTGGCATTTCTGCAGTAATTTCTGCAACTAGAAAAATCGAACGAGTGCAAGAGAGGGGCTTGCGATTCATTCATAATTGACCACAACCTCTAACCTTAAAGAACTGCTAGCCGGATCAAAATATTGTCTTTTTTTACATGTCCACAGGATGAAAATGATGGCCTGTGAGGTTTTTAAAATTTTTAACAATATTGCTCCTGACTACATACGTAACCTTATTAAAAACAAGAAAACACTTATAATTTCAGATCTGAAAACAAAGCAAACCTACCCAGAGTTAACGACCACCAGGTATGGTAAGAAATCATTCAGGTACGAGGCGTCCTGCATATGGAACAGCCTCCCAAATGACCTGCGTAAGGTGGAAAACTATGCAGAGGTTTTGGAGGCTGCTTCCGTAAGTGGGACGGCCCGGACTGTAAGTGTAAACTTTGTTCCTAATGTCTCCCTGCAATCCTGTGGTGTAACACATGTCTTTTATGTCTTTATTTTATTTTATTTTGGTTTGCTTTGTTGCTTGTGTTGTCACCCCTTTTAATATAATATTGTTGAAAAATTCTGTGATAGCTTATGTAGTGCCTGTACTTATAATTACTGACAACTGTGATGATTTAGTTTTAATTTCTGTTATATGTACAATATACTTTGTTTTGTCGAAATACAAGCTCGATCGAGCTTATGTTACCATGTTTTATATATTCGACACTAAATAAAGTTTCTTGTATCTTGTATCTTGTATTAATATACACACGTATGCATGGGTACAGTGGTAAATTAATAAGTTATACAGAAAATGATGGTGCTGATCATGAAAAGTGTAGTCTATTTTGTTGAGTAAAAAGTTAAAAAACTAACATTGTTCACACCCTAAGATGTAATCGCACTAAAAACAGTGATCATGTGGGCTTTTGTGCGATTGCATTTGTAAGACTGTGCCAGGTGGTAGAGATTAGTTCCGCTCGAGTGATCACACAATGCAAGTGAGAGTCGGGATATGTTTATGTAAGTTTTAATTGCTAATCTCTGATGCTTGTTGGTAAAATATAACTCAGGATAATTGCTAAACAATTAACAGTTTTCTCTACATTGGTTACAGATTGAAACAGCTTTTTAAGTGCCGTTTTACGGAAGAATTATGAAACAGAAATCGGCATTTTCGTCGATCTAGTAGTCCAAAAAATATCACTTCGAGTTATATGAACATTCCATATGATTTATGTCATTCGGCCAAAAAATTTCTTCGTATTACCTAGTTTAATGAATATGCTGTATGTATATGATCAGAACGTCAAGCTCCTGTGGTGAAAATAACTAAAATGTTTTAAAAGTATGGTTTAGTGGTAATCTCTGAACGTGCTTTAGTATATAGATATAATCTGATATTTATACATGTGCTTATGAAATTATCGATAATTATGGATGTGGTAAATGTTCATACCTTATTAACTGCCGTTAGTTTTAAGATTGTTCACCGTCTGTCGCGTGCTATTTTATCAGTAGACCAAGTTTGTCCAAAATTTTCTTAGAGTTGTCTTTCTTCCATTGTAGTTTTACGTCCATGTGCCATAACACAGCCGTGATAAATGCATCTCCATTTCGCCATGAAATGTATTTGCTCCGAGACAAATTTGATTCAAATTACAAAATTCATTATGGTATCAATTTTGATGTTCGAGGTGAAATATTGATTTCATTTTTTCCGTTGCGGGATAACTGTCACTAAGAGGGAGTAAACGTCTGGGGGGGAACCAGCTTCGGAGCGAAGCATTTTTGGGACGAAACGTCTTCATTCATTTTAAACACCATTTTGGGGACGAAAAGTCTAGATACTTTGTAAACAATTCAGGTGAAAATTTTCAAACAGAAGATCTTTTGGATAATGTATATAGTAAGGATATGAAAGCCGTAATATACTATTCCTATTTCAACGTTACAGATACGCTTATTTCGGTAACTTTCATATTCAAAATTTGCTATTTTATAATTCCCGGTAAAATCAAAGTTGTTGAATACACTGTCGCTAGGAGCGCTAGTATCTGCGAGCAATTTCTAAGCCAATCATATTGAGGAAATCGACTGTAAGAGAATTTTGCAACCACGATCACAATGGCGAGGTGACCCTCGCCAAAAATGAATTTGTAGTTCTATACATATATGTTGAGAATATGTTCAGAATAAGAGACACTCTTAGTTAATGACTGAACATATGAATCCTGTTAATGTGTTCATAACACATTTAGTTTATAGTTTAACAGTTTTTGATAGTTGTAGTTCAGTTTAGTTCAGTTCAGTAGATTCTAGTTCTTTATTGAAAACATTTACCTTTGATAGATTAACGATATTAGAAAGGGAGATGTAGTGTTAGTCATATAGTTTATATGAAACAGACTATAGCATGAAACAGGCTATAACGATGTTATGTAATATGTGTATTACGTCATTGATTGTGTGGGGGCATTCGAATAAAGTTATGGCATTGTAACCAAGTGTGTTGACTCCTGTGTCGCCCAAAGAACCCGAAACAGAATACAACAATTAAGAAACCTTTATGTTTTACTCCGGAAGGTACTGGGCCTTAATAATGTTGACTGCTAACGGGGTATGCGACCTTATTTTTCACTTTGAATCACAGGAACTTCTGTAAATCAACTTTTTTCGCTGCTACTTAATTTCGCGACTTTGGTGTGTTTCGGTCTGGGTTCTGTCCCCTGGCCGAGACACACCAAAGTCTATAAAAGTGGTAGTTTCTGCTCCTGCTTAGCGCTCAGCATACAGGGAGTGGGACGACTGGTTCGCCCGTTGTCAGTATAATGTGACCGGATGGGGTGTGTTGCTTGGTGTCTTTGGCGGCATACTTCAGTGATATAGCACTATAAAAAGGGCAACAGTTCCACTATACAAGAAGACATAACATGAATATACCGCAGTCTCCCAAATCATGCACCTCGCACAACATACACGCAACACACCACATACATGGGAGGCCGTCCTTACATGACCATAGCTGTTAATAGGACGTTAATTAAACAAACAAACAAACAAATTTCGCGATTTCCATTTCAAAACAAGTTCGCGGAGATTAACATTCGCGGATTTGAATATTGTCTGGATTCCTTTCAGTATAGCTACAGTATCACTATCAATGATGAAGTGTTAATTCGCGGAGATAAAATCACGCGGATGTACTTGGACAGCGAAATTGCAATCAAACGGAAGTTTGTTTACCTCAATGTGTAATAGATGGAACTAAATAAGCTCTGACAGTATGATCACCAATATGTCCGTACGACCCAGATTCATACAAGAATGTTTCTTTACTTTGTTTTAATGAATCATTACCTTACTGACGTGACATATGAAATATAATATAGTTTGAGCCTTTTCTTCATCTCCGAAACAATTCGCAATGTCGATCCTAAATTTCATTGCATATACCAAAGATATCTTGAATACGATATAAAATATCTCATATAATGAAAATCTCATTGTTATGTGAGATATCCTTATACAAGATAGCAAGCAACGAGATAACAATCATAAAAGATATCTCATATAGAGAATTAAATGAGACATCTTTAATAATATATGATATATCTTATAAATTTAAATAAGATATCTTATTTAATATCTATATGAGATATCATATACATTATATGACATAACTTATATACTTTATGTATATATAAGATATCTCGTGTACTATACCAGATATCTTATATAGATATAAGATATAAGATATCTTATTTAATATCTATATATAATATGAGGTATTTGATATAATTATATAAGATATCTCATATAAATTTGATTAAATACGGGATGTACCAAGTGCTCCTTCAATAAATATTACATTGACTTGCCATAAACTCGTCTCCATTTGCTCTGGTACGCCAATTACATCAGTTTCTTCATACTCTGAGACTTGTATCTTCTCAGTTTGAACTTGATTGTTATCGTATTATTGAATCCTTGATACTGATTAATCTCTTCTTATTACAGTAACAAGCTGATTAAGAATGGTACAGAACATATCCGACGATAAAAAATTTAAGCATTGAACGTCTTTCAGTTGGCGTTCATAGCCAATATGAATGCCAACTGTACAAAGGCAAATTCCATTAAGCGCGCTAGCGCTTCATGTTGGATTTGCCCCTGTAGAGTTTGCATTCATATTGGCTATGAATGCCAACTGAAAGACGTTCAATGCTTATCTTTACATTTGGTTGTTATTTTATGATGAAATAACAAGAGATTTTGCATCTATAATGAATTAATCATTCGTTATCGTAAAGGATGGGACAGCCATTTTCCGTGATCGCTGGCACGACAATTGTGACGTCACAATGATAATGACGTCATAATAACAGATTGAAGTTCATATTTTACATGACTGCCAACTGGGCTTGGTAAGGTTACATAGTGGGACTGCAGTGAAAATGTAAATATTTCGCCATAAACTGAAAAAAGCCGCCATCTTGTCCAGGTCTCGTCAGAGTTATAGAGGACAGGTCGCTGTACAAACGTGGGCAGGTCTAAATACACGATCAGTTTTATCGAATGATGTCACACAACTTTGGATGGTAAAATGCAAAACGATTAATTTCAAGAATTAACCTTTGATAACTTCCAATATAAAAACACAAAACTCGCTAGACATTTAAGGAAAATATGTTTATTGTTATTATCATAAGCGACATTACACGTTAAACTTTTTGTCAACAGACTTAGTAATCTATAGAATATAAATCTAACAGAACTAAGGCTCACACTTCTCCACTTTGGGATCACAATTGCCACCGGCTACGGCATAGGCAACGCCCGCTGCCACGGTACCAGCAACAGCTTTGCCGGCTACTCCGATACCTGCCGCTCCTACTGATTGCAACACGGAAACAGCACTTCCTGCGGCGATGCTGCCTCCATATGTTGACATCAGTGCAGCTCCAGCGGAACCAGCGGCTGTCCCGGCGGCGGAGAACCCCACAACACCAAGTGCGGCCGTTACCACAACGGGGGCCGCTACAACAGCTGCTGCTCCTGCTCCTGCGGCCAGGGCAGCATCCGGCCAGCAGAAACAGTTCCCTGGATAAGAAAGTAATATTCTGTGTCACTAAATCAGCTGTGTAAATATACAAATAAAATCATACTTCTTTACCCTCTTCACCACTTGTAAATCCGCTTTTTAAGACTCACCTTGATCCGGACATACTCCGGCGAAGATGACAAGGAAAAAAACTAAGTTATGTTTCGACATCATCTTGAATGAATCTGTAAAAATAAGAAACACAATTACATGTATAAGCTTTCCAAAAAGCTAAGAGGGCTACGCGGAAGCTTGACCATTTAATTGAAAATAATATGGAAATTAAACAATGATATGACAATATTGCTTAGCAATTTTAGTTGTTCTGTTGGAAGTCATTTTATAATTTGTGAGCTTGTGTTAGTGCAAGGTAGCCAGGTCTAGTACCTGTAGACGAATAGTTTTAGTTATACTTTTGTTACCAACAACATAAAAAGGGTTTTATGCAGATTGCTAAGCTCATGTAGATATCCTGAACCTACGATATGCCGCTGATATTCAAAGGTCTAATACTTGATGGATCAGAGATATCACTGTATCAGGACGGACTGTCAAGCAAAATACAAGTAGTATGGATAGGAAGTAGAAAGTACCGTGAGGAAAAGGTGTTTTTTTTACGGAATACAATTTTTATGGGGTAGAAATAAGTTCACTTTTCTGGTACATGTAATCAATCTCTCGGTCAAGATGCCAAGAATACATTTTGATAAAAAGTTTACAGCCTTGCTACCCCACAGGGACCTGGCACGAAAATGTTTAACCAACAGTATATATATATATAGATTATAGTATGTATAATATATATATGTATACGTTAGTTAAAAAAATCGTGCCAGGTCCCTGTGTGCTACCCCAACTGAGAACGACGCGTGTATATATCGATGTATTGAATGAGTGTAGCTAGTTATTTATCATCCTCGATACTCCAGGGGTTCCGATCACTTCCGATCCCTACACCCCTGAACTATCTCATAGTAAACAGAACAGAACAGGTCATTTATTCGTTTGATGTACATCAAAAGAGCTGTATAACGGTACACTGTAGTTGACTGTGTGGCTTTGAAGTTGGGCGTCGCTCTCTCTGTAGTCTTCAAAGGAAATCTTTGCTGGTCTGTGATTGGTCAAATTTTTTCCGCTGAGCTGCCTTCAATTTCACTATGAGATAGTCCAGGGGTGTAGAGATCGTAAGTGATCGGAACCCCTGGAGTATCGAGGATGGTTATTTATAGACTCGAGTACCGTCGCCAATCCATAGGTAAATCGCGGGCGCTCTGGCTACATTAGCTGTACCAAACACAATCGTAATTGTTACAAATATCATAAAAACTTGTGTAACTTACACACCAGTGTACTTTGTATATGTATTTTTTTATTAGGGATGAAAATGCTGAAGAAATCTACTATCGGTATATTTTGCTCATTCAAAACGTTTGGGGAAAACGATGTCCGGGAAACCATAAATTCAATGTTATAAAGGTGGTACATTCACAATAAATGATTGACAACTTGCACAAAGAAGTGTTGTATTTAGAAGAAATAACATAATATAATTGCACTGTGTTTGTTTTCTTTTATTGGCCACCGTAACTGAAACAGTGAAATATATCTTGCAGAACATGTCAAAAACATTGGCAGTCCGCCGTACTCCGTACACATGTCAACTGGTCTGGAGATATTACACATGAATAGTTATCAGGGCTATTTGAAAATATTATAATATATTGCCACAACAAGTAATAAGTGTGTTTGAGATCATTAAAGGGACAATTCATTCTAAGAGAACATTAAAATTTGTACATATATCGGAAAAAAACCAGTTCTAATGGAATTTAGATCAGTCGGTTTTACTGTGATGTACCTCAAAAACCCATGGTGGTGACATGTGTGTGATATTTTCAAACTCGCTCGCTGTCCGCCATTACACATTGTGGTCAAACTTCTTGTATGCCGAACCCTGTCCCTTGCTCGTAGAGTAATGCAACTTTTGTCTATAACTGCTCAAATCGCTCTGACTATAGTTTGTTTACCTTATTAGGTGAATTATCTTGCCTCAAAATAATCTTACCACCTTCGCAGTGGTTATGTAGTTCATTTGTTTAACGTGCGTGACTTTGGCTCGGGTATAGGTACAGCGTCCATATTCTACCTGCTTAATCGTATTGATCAACGATTTGATATTTCAACGATATTAATTAAAATACTTAACAATGACGTGGAATTTGTCAATGTTTAACGTTATTTGTTTCTTAAGAAATATAGAACAATTCATTTATGCCATATCTCACTGTTTGGTTATGTAAAAGAATTAGCCTGAGTGAATTGTCCCTTTAACAAACTTTAAAGAGCATTCGGATAGCAGATACGTTGGCTTGCAATAATCACTTTGTGAGTAAACTCAACTACCTGTACGGCACAAGATTCAAGCTAATGGCTAATTATATATTAAACAGTACGCTTAAAAAAATGGCACTAACCTTGTAGCTTGTCAGTTTTGCTGTAATATTATTACATAGGCAGTTTAGGACTCATCTTATAAATCCCACGTGTTTTGACTTTTTGCACACGGCATGCAGCCGGTACGAGCATCTCTAGATCTATAAGGAGTTTCAGATTTGTTAAAATATCTAAAATAAAGAAATACTATTCAAGTGAATGTTGATGCAATTTGAAGAATATTTGTTATGTTTTTAAGTAGATACTGACGCATTGTTGATGATATATAGATCGGTTAAGCTAACTAGCCATGCTGGATGAGAGGCCGGAGCGTACCATCCAGTGCCAATTTACCTGTGTACAATACATCGATACAAGTCAGCGGTAGAGCGGTATGGCTGTAAACGTGTGGAAAAGACGCAGACTTACAACTAATTCCGTTTGACTATTTTATATTCATATTTTCTTGAACTTACGCTGTAATGATTGAATAAATGACACAAAAGGGGACCAACTTTATCTTTTCATAAAGACTACAAAATGCACACACGAGCCTGCAAATAGTACTGCGTCGACAGCAATATGATGTAAGCACGCTAAAAATTGTGTTGGTATTAGGATAAGAAACACTGCATGGTTCCTATGCGTGGACATTAGCTAAGGATGACGCAATATTTCAGTGTATCCTGAATATGCGTATTAGCTAGTTCATAGCATGGAGACTTATTTTAAATTACTAAATGCTTCAAACCAGCCGACTAAAAAACTCAAGAAATCATTTTAGAATAATTAAATATGAACGACTTTCATAAAAAGTTGCTCTGGTACTCTCGAAAAAATATTGTTATAAGTATTTTGTTTATATTTTAAAATTACTTTTCCTTATGTGCGTCGTGTCTGTATATCTGTATTAGGAACAAGTCGATGGGGCAGGATAAAGTATCAAGCAGTAACAGCTACAAATACACCTACCTTGGTTGTTTTTCAGAGATAACTAAGGAGCGATCTCTCTGCTGTGAAGGTCAACCAGCAACTGTGAGATCTGGGCTCTGTGTAGTGTTTGTCACTATTAGTAACGCAAAACATCCAACAATGCCACTACCTTTGTCGTTTTCCTATTGGTCAGGAACCAAAATCATGCTTAAAAATTAGCATGTCTATATATAAAGCCAGTGAAGTCTGAATACGATATTGGAAATACCAGCGGGCGTATTGTTTTTCCAATCTAATTAAAGTTTGACTTGTAATTTCTGCTCCACTACGATGCTCTAAGATACAGGTATTGTAGAGAATCGTAGTAGAGCTGAATTAAAAGTCTCCAGAAACAAATACAACAGTAATTCTACTTTCGGTTTCGATTCTTCATAGATAAGCAAAACAATCTATGATCTGGCAGCAAACTTTGGGTGCATTGTATCGATTCCACTTGGAACAATAAATGCAAATGAGTTCTATAGGTATAATGAACAATATGCTTTTAAAATCAGAAATACATTATTTAACAATGTCACCTTGTCGGTGGTGTACTATCACAGGCGAGACACGTGATGACATTGTAATATTTCAATATTACGCTCTTAATTATAGATTTGCACAAGGCCAGAGATTCGCAAAAATGTTTTGATGAATAATAAAAATGAAATACGCTTGAAATACAAATGTATATGGACTGAATGTTTAACTTTTTTTCACATGAGTTAATTTCGTTGTTTAATGTCTAACTCTTCTTTTTTTCATGGTGAGTTAATTTCCTCGTTTTATGTCTTACTTCTTTTTCTCACGGGAGTTTTTTTTCGCGATTGAACTTTCACAGAGTCACCGAGTTATTTTTCACGTGAAATTACCCGCGAATTGTTATTGCATACGGATATAAGTCGGTTTTCGGTATGTACAAGATTATTCAAGGCTAACACCGAATACACAGAATTTTGATACAATAATGTCTGTAACAAGTTCATACTACTAAAGCAACGTAAACCGGAAATTTTCTCATTATTTTCTCTTAGGTTAGACATTTCATATGCGATTCGCACCACTGGCATTTGCAGACTAAAAAGATAACCTCACCCATGTCTTGGTATATATTAGAGTAACAACTCGGTCACGTGACCTATGTTACCCCATTCACTTAAAGCGATTAAAAAGCAAATTTGTTCCAAACTAAACATGTTGCAAATTATACACAACCATATTTCGGAAGATAAATTTATCTCGTTTCATTTCGTATCATTGAAATGCCAACACTTAGGATCACACAAACTGTTACCGTCAGAATCTATCCACAGATAATGAACATAACGTAAGCTTGGACAAGAATACCAATCTGCTCACCATTAATAATTGCTCATTGGAACACGACATTTTACGCCACAACACGAACCCATAGCAGTTTTTACTCAACTAGTTCTCGCAATATTACAGACCTAATACAAGTCGTTAATGACTCGTAATTTCTTTTGGATAGCTGTAAGGTCACTGGCTTTGAGTACCTGTATTTCCCTCTGCCAATAATTTGTTGATTGCGTATAATATCTAGGATCAGTCACAGGTAGCACGACGACAAATGAGAGTGCGAAAAGTAATTTTAAAATATTAAAACAATAACTCTATAATGTCGAGTGTATCTTAAACAATATAATTTTGAATCCGATATGTTGCGGACAGATGGTCCTGGTCCAGTTGAAATCGACTAAGCCCCTGAGAAAAAAATTGGTAATACAAACAAGTTTGTGTCGCACCAGCTTTAATAATTTTTACTATTGAAAATGTTCATACATATAGATCTGTATTTTTTGATTTCTTAAAATTAATTTCTAGTAAGTCGCGCGAGAGCATTTTATTATAATATATTTTACAATATCACAGTCATGAACAGAGTAGTGGTATATTAGATTGAACATGATCTCAGCGCATCAACGACTAGTGTCCCATATTCCAGCTGGGGTATATGTACAAGACTTATTTAGCCCGAATAAACACTAAATTGGTCCGGCCGGGTAAATTGCTTGTCTCTCAATAAGATGTCAGCGTCCGGATACTATGATCAATTTACACTCCACATTTAAATAAAAAGACTATTCTAGGCAGCTGGATCTGTAATACTACTCCTGGCCTATACGGCTAGTTATGTTGCCTTATTTACCATATAGAAAGTACATACACGTTATTAAGTAGAATAAAGAATCCAATCCCGCAATAATCACCATCTCTATATCCTCGCAGGCCAAAGAAAATTGCCTCTTTTACAATGTTACTTTCACAAACACAAACAGTTTGCAACAATGCAACTGCACAGAAATCAAACTAAATAACAACCGTACAAACCAAACGAATACAAAACCACTACAACCCACTCGTTTATAATAATTCTGATACAGACGAGTAACTCAAGATCATTTTGATCCTGCATTTATACCAAACCGTGACGTCTGATCCCAAACTAACACCACCTCACTGGCCGCACTGCAGAGCCCGCTAAGCGGAACCAACAACACGTTAAAGATAATGATTTCTACCCATCCCTGACCCCAAATATTAGACACTCAACATGCATCGGTAAATGAAGCGAACCTAAATGAAATAGATGGACATACTAATATCATTTATACTATCTGACATTACCTAACTGACAATATCATTTCCCTAACAGCTCCCATTGAGGCCCGCCTCACTCTCTCTGCAGCCTGAGTTGAGCGTATCGACCCCCTATGTCAGAGGAAGAACGACAACATGAGTTCTTCACTAACACACTCTGGCGTAGTACCTCAGGCACAACCACAAAGTCTATCAACAAAGTAAGTAGTTTTCTGTATCAAGCTGACTTAAAGCGCCAGACAAATACACGGGACTGGACGACTGGTTCGCCCGTTGTCAGTATAATGTGACCGGGTGGGGTGTGTTGCTTGGTGTCTTCGGCGGCATGCTTCAGTGATATAGCACTATAAAAAGGGCAACAGTTCCACTATACAAGAAGACACAACACGAACATACCGCAGTCTCCCAAAACACGCACCTCGCACAACATACATGCAACACACCGCATACATGGGAGGCCGTCCTTACATGACCATAGCTGTTAATAGGACGTTAATCAATCAAACAAACAAACAATCAATACAATACATATATTAACAGATTTGTGTTAAGTATACACGTATACTATCATATATAAGCAATTTTATTATAAAGTACATTTAACTAACAATATTCTTCAGCATCCAAATTACAACAACCATTCCCTAATGGGAATAAAAGTCATAGTAATAGTAATTAGAACTAACGGACTAAGTAATCTAAAGAATATAAACCTGACAACACTAAGGCTCACACTTCCTACTTTGGGGATTAACAAATTAACTCCTGGTCATTTTATAGGCAGCACCCGCTGCCACAGTACCCGCGGCAGCTTTGCCGGCTACTCCGATACCTGCCGCTGCTAATGATTGCATCACGGAAACAGCAGTTAATGTGGTGATGCTGCCTCCATATGTTGACATCAGTGCAGCTTCAGCGGAACCAGCGGCTGTCCCCGCGGCGGAGAACCCCACACCACCAAGTCCGGCTGTCCCGGCGGCGGAGGCCCCCAAAACACTAAGTCCGGCTGTCCCGGCTGCGGAAACCCCCGCGGCACCAACTGCGCCTGTTAACGCAACGGGGGTCACTTAAAACAGCTACCGTTCCGAGTCCAGCGACAATGGCAGCTTCAGACAAGTTGATACAGTTCACTGGATATGAAAGTAATACTCTGTGTAAGTAAATCATCTGTGTAAGTACACAAATTAAAACATACTTATTTACCTTCTTCAACACCCGTAACTCCGCTTTTGAAAACTCACCTTGATCTAGACATACTCCGGCAAAGATGACAAGGAATAGAACGATGTTATATTTCGACATTATCTTGATAGATCTGTAAAAAGAAGACACAATATTGTTTTCGGCGTTATACATTTCATTTCAAAATATCTTATTGATGATACTAGAATTAGAAATATATATAATAGCACTTATGGCAATAAACCATGTAGTTCGGTTATAGGAGGGCACCTGCTGATTTGGTAGCGTGATACCTGAAAAAAGTATGTCAGAATTGCTGAAGAGTTATTCCCCCTTTTTAATTGAAGACATCTTGGTACAGGGACAGCTTTGAAAGAGGCTAAGTTTATGTGAAAAAATAACTGGGTTTGAACACTCAATTTCCTCAGAATTTCGATGCATTTTTTTGTTTGATATCTGATTTATGTTTTTAATCTGATTTCGGATTATAATCTCAAACGTATTGCGATAGATGGGAATGGATTCATTTTCCTGTCACTGACTTCATAATCCGGCATGGCACCGGCATGGTCTATAGTTTGGCCAAGTTAAATTATATTTAAAAGTAGAGGAATTATTTTTTGTGATACATTATGAATGCAATGAAATATTTCATTATTTTGAATTTGTTTCTTTATAGAATATATTCTATGATATTCGACTCGGAATAATTTTGGCGACCGTGAATATACTTGCCGAACTTCGGCCGAGTTCTACTTTCTTGTCGAGATCGCATATAAACATAGGCTAGCATTAATGTGATCGGATCACTTTAGACATTGAACATTTGATTTTAATCTTTAATCACCCCTTTGAGACGATTGCGATCGTATTGATTCACTTTACTCACTCAGGGCGAGATTCCCTGTTGGGTCGAGTTTACCTAGCGATCATGACCTATATATTTTGGTGAAGTCGACGTCCAAATGTGAACCGTTTTCTGTACATGTACAGGAATGTTATGAAAAATTTAACATTACTTGTAATTTTGTAATATGAGAGATGTTTTTGATATCACAATTATGAAGCAAAACAGTATTTTAGTAATTGTATACCATTATTACCAGTATAACTATTAAAAGTATTTTAAAGGTGTTCTAATTATACATTTTGTTTTTCTCTTTATGCACGAATGCATATTTAGTAAGCCGCCCCCTCCTATAGCTATCATGTATACTTATACATGATAGCTATAGGAGGGGGCGGCTTACTAGAGCAAAGAGACGAAAGAGGGCAGGAGCAGCAACAGTGCCTCCAGAAGCGGAGTCTGCGATGCCTAGCCATGGGACAAATTCAGGACCTTCTGCAGCCGGGAGTGGAACTGACCATTCTAGATCTATGCCACCTGAGCTACCGGTGGCAGCACCACCTCCTGCATTACAAGACCCGGGAACGTTTGATGTAATGCCAACCCCTATTGCAAGTGTTAATGATATATTAAGCTTGCATGTATCTGCTTCAGTGAAGCAAAAGATTACTAATGGAAACTATGTTGAACTCTCACCATTGTTGTCTAACTCAAGGGAGATTCCCATCAGGCTCTTAGAATATCTCTAGTCGATGAAAAGCTTGTTTAAATGATTGAGGATGGTTTCCCAGGATCAATCAATTTATTTGATTGATGGCTTGCCATTATGGTCTATTGATGGACCAGCAGCCATGTTAATTGGTGGATTAATGTTTCCCAGAATCTATCAATTAATTTATGTTGCAATTTTGATTGTATTTGTTTGATGGCGTGCCGTTATGGTCTATTGACAGACCTTGCCGCCAAATGTAGATATCAATTAATGCTGTGACCATAAATCCAAAATTTGAATTCTTTCTTGTCTGTGCATCTATTGATAAATACCAGGCGCGTAGCTGCCATGTAAGCAAATAAGCCCGTGCATGCACATTATTTTCCTAAGTATGTGTAATAAAAATCGAGAGATCCAATATTCGAGGGACGTTTGAAATCTACTGCTCAGTAAATTTGGAGTTTGACGTTTTATGTTTTTGTAAAACTCGTTTTAGAATGGCTATACCACGTGTGAGAGTGACAGTCTATACATAGTAAAAGTATTAGAAATTGATAATGAGCGTATCAATAAATGACAACAAAAAGAAAAGGAACTCATTTTAAGAGACAGATGATTCGAATACAAGAATACATTTTGATAAAAAGTAGTAAACATGTGGAAAAAATGCAGACTTACCACTGATTCCGTTTGACTATTTAAATATTCATATTATCTTGAGCTTACAATGTAATTGGATAAATGCCACAAAAGTAGACCAACTTTATCTTTTAATAACGACTACGAAATGTACAGTTATAATCAGATGAGCCTGCAAATAGTACTGCGTCGACAACAATATGATGTAAGCACGCTAACAATTGTGTTGGTATTAGGATAAGAAACACTGCATGGTTCCTATGCGTGGACATTAGCTAAGGATTTACTTGTTCATGGCATGGAAATTTATTATATAATAACTAAATGCTTCAAGCCAGCCGACTTAAAAACTAAAGAAATTATTTTAGAATAATTAAATATGAACGACTTTCATTAAAAATAAAAGCTGTGGACACTTGTATATGTAATATCTAGGTGCTCTGGTACTCTCGACAAAATATTGTTATAAGTATTTTGTTTATATTTTAAAATTACTTTTCCTTATTGTGCGTCGTGTCTGTGTATCTGTATTAGGAACAAGTCGATGGGGCAAGGATAAAGTATCAAGCAGTAACAGCTACAAAATATACCTACCTTGGTCTGAATACGATATTGGAAATACCAGCGGGCGTAATGTTTTTCCAATCTAATTAAAGTTTGACTTGTAATTTCTGCTCCACTACGATGCTCTAAGATACAGGTATTGTAGAGAATCGTAGTAGAGCTGAATTAAAAGTCTCCAGAAACAAATACAACAGTAATTCTACTTTCGGTTTCGATTCTTCATAGATAAGCAAAACAATCTATGATCTGGCAGCAAACTTTGGGTGCATTGTATCGATTCCACTTGGAACAATAAATGCAAATGAGTTCTATAGGTATAATGAACAATATGCTTTTAAAATCAGAAATACATTATTTACAATGTCACCTTGTCGGTGGTGTACTATCACAGGCGAGACACGTGATGACATTGTAATATTTCAATTATTTACGTCTCTAATTATAGATTTGCACAAGGCCAGAGATTCGCAAAATATTTTGATGAATAATAAAAATGAAATACGCTTGAAATACAAATGTATATGGACTGAATGTTTAACTTTTTTTCACATGAGTTAATTTCGTTGTTTAATGTCTAACTCTTCTTTTTTCAATGTGAGTTAATTTCCTCGTTTTATGTCTTACTTCTTTTCTCACGGGAGTTTTTTTCGCGATTGAACTTTCACAGAGTCACCGAGTTATTTTTCACGTGAAATTACCCGCGAATTGTTATTGCATACGGATATAAGTCGGTTTTCGGTATGTACAAGATATATCAAGGCTAACACCGAATACACAGAAATATTTGATACAATAATGTCTGTAACAAGTTCATACTATGCAAAGCACAGTAAACAGCGAATATTTTCTCATTATTTTCTCATTAGGTAGACATTTCATATGCGATTCGCACCACTGGCATTTGCAGACTAAAAAGATAACCTGACACCATGTCTTGGTAATATAGGGTTAGCAACTCGGTCACGTGACCTATGTTACCCCATTCACTTAAAGCGATTAAAAAGCAAATTTGTTCCAACTAACATGTTGCAAATTATACACAACCATATTTCGGAAATATTTATCTTTCATTTAACGTATCATTGAATGCCAACACTTAGACACAACTGGAGAAATCCCAAAAAAATCATTGTCAAATTCTGACGATTTCCAAACAACTAGCTCTATCATGGTCCAAAATCTCAATAGAATACGATCTTAAAGGTCATATGGTTACAAAATGATGTTTGGACATGTGGGTCGTGTCGGCATACTTTTGCGACAGAATCTGTTTGAAATCGACTACTGAAAAATGGATCCCGTTGTAAAACTATATTACATATAGACGATTTTGATGTGTTGTTTTTCAATAAGGGTGGTTATTGATGTACTATCGTAGTCCACATTTCACTGCATATTGTCAATATTTTACGTTGCGAATGTCTGTCGGGTTTGTTGTCCTCAAGATGGGTGGTTCATATAATGGGTTTACACTCTCAACATTTAAAAAAAATATATCTGTAGGCTGTGTTGAACGATACCCTGGCAGATGTGCATTAATCGAAGTACCTATCCGTGTTATGTGGGTTTTTTTTATAGTTTACACGTCATTGTATTTCAATAAACTCATTGCTTTAAAAATTGCCTTTTTCATTTATTTTTCAAAAAATAGGTTGAGACTGCAATACAAGAAAAAACAGTAACATGTAACGTTACACAACTACATTTTTTTGTATTTGATCGATACTGTTTTGTGCATTTATGAAACCTTGCGCATGTCCTCAAAATAATATATATATATTAACAAATTTATGTAAAGTATACTTATATACTATCATATAAAGTCAATTTTATTATTAAGTACATTTATCTAACAATATTCAGCATCAAGTCATAGTAATAGTAATTAGACCTCACGGGCTTTACAACGCATTAGAAGTTGGAAAATATTTATACCTATACATTATATACGTTTTTGAATGCGTAATTAAGAAAATAACACATACACATACTCGACTGATGAACTACATATACATGTATATTGAAGACAATGTTAGTATGATCTTACATAATTTTCAAACATCTCATATACATGATCAGAAAATACATTAGATGTCACATAATTGCATACACATATAGGTCGGTTTACAGTAAGTACAAGGTATATCAAGGCTAACACTGAGCACACAGAAATACGTTATGTATGGCAAGCCAATTTAACATTTATTGAAGGAGCAATATCCCGTATTTAATCGAATTATATAAGATATATAATATATATATATGAGATATCTTATATATATGTAAGATATCTTATAAAGTATATAAGATATCTTATAAAGTATATAAGATATCTCATATATTATATAAAATATCTTCTATAATTATAGTATATAAGATATCTCATATAAAAATTAAATATGTATATAAGATATCTCATATAGTATTTAAGATATCTTATTTAATTTTCTATATAAGATATCTTATATCGTATATAAGTATTTTAATTAATATATAAGATATCTTATATAATTGAAATCTCGTTGCTATATAAGATATCTTATATAGAATGAGATTTCGTAGCATTTAAAACCAGAAACTTAGTTCTCATTCGGAGCTCTTCGGAACACATCTTAGAATCGTTCGCTCTTGGGCTCTGTGAGATCTGGTGCTCTCCGAAGGCCTACCAACAGCTGCGAGATCTGAGGCTCTCCGAAGGCCTACCAACAGCTGTGAGATCTGAGGCTCCGCGAAGGCCTGCCAACAACTGTGAGATCTGAGGCTCCGCGAAGGCCTACCAACAGCTGTGAAACCTGAAGCTCCGCGAAGGCCTACCAACAACTGTGAGATCTGAGTCTCTGCGAAGGCCTACCAACAGCTGTGAGATCTGAGGCTCCGCCAAGGCCTACCAACAGCTGTGAGATCTGAGGCTCCGCGAAGTCCTACCAACATCTGTGAGATCTGAGGCTCTGTGAAGGCCTACCAACAGCTTTGAGATCTGAAGCTCCGCGAAGGCCTACCAACATCTGTGAGATCTGAGTCTCTGCGAAGGCCTACCAAAAGCTGTGAGATCTAAGGCTCCGCGAAGGCCTACCAGCAGCTGTGAGATCTGAGGCTCCGCGAAGTCCTACCAACAACTGTGAGATCTGAGGCTCTGTGAAGGCCTACCAACAGCTTTGAGATCTGAAGCTCCGCGAAGGCCTACCAACATCTGTGAGATCTGAGTCTCTGCGAAGGCCTACCAACAGCCGTGAGATCTAAGTCTCCGCGAAGGCCTACCAACAACTGTGAGATCTAGAACTCTGTGAGATTTAAGGCTCCGCGAAGGCCTACCGACGGCTGTGAGATCTGAGGCCACGCGAAGGCCTACCAACAGCTGTGAGATCTGAGGCTCCGCGAAGGCCTACCAACAGCTGTGAGATTTGCGGCTCCGCGAAGGCCTACCAACAGCTGTGAGATCTGGAGCTCTGCGAAGGCCTACCAACAGCTGTGAGATCTGGGGCTCTGCGAATGCCTACCAGCAGCTGTGAGATCTGGGGCTCTGTGAAGGCCTACCAACAGCTCTGAGATCTGGGGCTCTGCGAAGGCCTACGAACAGCTGTTAGATCTTCGGCTCTGTGAAGACCTACCAGCAGCTGTGAGATCTGGCGGTCTGTGAAGGCCTACCAACAGCTGCTGTGAGATCCGAGGCTCCGCGAAGGCCTACCAGCAGCTGTGAGATCTGAGGCTCTGTGAAGGCCTACCAGCAGCTGTGAGATCTGGGGCTCTGTGAAGGCCTACCAGCACCTGTGAGATCTGAGGCTCCGTGAAGGCCTACCAGCAGCTGTGAGATATGAGGCTCCGCGAAGGCCTACCAACAACAGTGAGATCTAGGGCTCTTTGAAGACCTACAAACAACTGAAATTTAGGGCTTTGTGAAGGCCTACCAACAGCTGTGTGATCTGAGGCTCCGCGAAGGCCTACCAACAGCTGTGAGATCTGAGGCTCTGCGAAGGCCTACCGACATCTGTGAGATCTGAGGCTCTGCGAAGACCTACCAACAGCTGTGAGATCTGAGGCTGTTTGAAGGCCTACCAACAACTGAGATTTAAGACCTAGAGAATTTATCAAAAACTGGAGACCAATTTCACTTTTGAATGTCTGTTATAAAATATTATCTAATGTGCTTGCAAAACGTA
>SAYR01019184.1:5252520-5341328 GCA_004382745.1 Argopecten irradians irradians | reverse complement strand
AGGCTCCGCGAAGGCCTACCAACAGCTGTGAGATCTGAGGCTCTGCGAAGGCCTTCCGACATCTGTGAGATCTGAGGCTCTGCGAAGACCTACCGACAGCTGTGAGATCTGAAGCTGTTTGAAGGCCTACCAACAACTGAGATTTAGTTCTTTGTGAAGGCCTATCAGCAGCAGTGAGATCTGGGGCTCTTTGAAGGCCTACCAACAGCTGTGAGATCTGAGGCTCCGCGAAGGCCTACCAACAGCTGTGAGATCTGAGGCTCCGCCAAGGCCTACCAACAGCTGTGAGATCTGAGGCTCCGCGAAGGCCTACCAACAGCTGTGAGATCTGAGGCTCCGCGAAGGCCTACCAACAGCTGTGAGATCTGAGGCTCCGCAAAGGCCTACCAACAGCTGTGAGATCTGAGGCTCCACGAAGGCCTACCAACAGCTGTGAGATCCGAAGCTCTGCGAAGGCCTACCAACAACTGTGCGATCTGATTCTCCGCGAAGGCCTACCAACAGCTGTGAGATTTGAGGCTCCGCGAAGACCAACCAACAGCTGTGAGATCTGAGGCTCCGTGAACGCCAACCAACAGCTGTGAGATCTGGGACTCTGTGAAGGCCTACCAGCAGCTGTGAGATCTGGGGCTCTGCGAAGACCTACCAACAGCTGTGAGATCTGGGGCTATGTGAAGGCCTACCAACCGCTGTGAGTTCTGGGGCTCTGTGAAGGCCTACCAGCAGCTGTGAGATCTGGGGCTCTGTGAAGGCCTACCAGCAGCTGTGAGATCTGGGGTCCTGCGAAGACCTACCAACAGCTGTGAGATCTGGGGCTCTGTGAAGGCCTACCAACAGCTGTTAGATCTTCGGCTCTGTGAAGGCCTACCAGCAGCTGTGAGTTCTGGGGCTCTGCGAAGACCTACCAACAGCTGTGAGATCTTCGGCTCTGTGAAGGCCTACCAACAGCTGTGAGATCTGAGGCTCTGTGAAGGCCTACCAACAGCTGTGAGATCTGAGACTCCGTGAAGGCCTACCAACACCTGTGAGGTCTGGGGCTCTGCGAAGGCCTACCAACAGCTGTGAGATCTTGGGCTCTGCGAAGGCCTACCAGGATCTGTGAGATCTGGGGCTCTGTGAAGGCCTACCAGCACCTGTGAGATCTGAGGCTCCGCGAAGGCCTACCAGCAGCTGTGAGATCTGAGGCTCCGCGAAGGCCTACCAACAACCGTGAGATCTAGGGCTCTTTGAACGCCTACAAACAACTGAGATTTAGGGCTTTGTGAAGGCCTGCCAACAGCTGTGAGATCTGGGGCTCTGTGAAGGCCTACCAACAACTGAGATTTAGGGCTTTGTGGAGGCCTACCAGCAGCTGTGAGATCTGGGGCTCTGTGAAGGCCTACCAACAGATGCGAGATATTAGGCAATATGCATTGAAGAGCATCGTAGCATAGTGAAATTACATGTTTTATTTTAATTTCATTGATTGATTTTCCAGAAATGAATACAAGAGTAATTCTACATTCTAGCTCCGTTCAAGCATTGTTCAGATAAGAAAAAAAATGTATGATCTGGCAACAGACCTTGTGTACATTGTATCGGTTACCACGTGGAACAATAGATATGCAAAGGAGTTATATAGCTGTTATGAACAAAATTCTTTCAGATCAGGTATATTCGATTTACAATGTCACCTTATCAGGTGATGGTATGATTCGTCGTATTATTTCATTTGTTTATAGACTTACACAAGCCACAGGGATCTGAGAATTAGTTACAGATTTTATAATCATGGACCCACCAGAGCGCCCTAAGACCATTTTAGACGTTTAAGAGGTCAAGATAAAAGAACAGTAAAAATCATACTCTACATGGTACTATATAGGATTAAAAGCTCACAGACACCCGCCTACCATTAGCGCTTATAAAAACACATTTCTAGCACATCTTCATAAAAACGGCTACTACTGTAGGAAAGAGCGATAATTTCCTATCAAAATCATTCTACCCATCTATACAAAGTGCCGTCACTAAGACGATTTAAGCCCCATTTGCACAAATATAACTTGCATAATTAAAAATTCATAGTGTCTAACTGTCTGTTCCCGGTAAAATATGCATGAGCGAGGCCTCTCATTAGCCGGCTATAAAAAGTCTCTTTTCTTAATGTTCTTGTGATCCCTGATTGAGATCTACCTCCAGCCTCCAGTCCCTTGCCTGGCTGATAATTCCGGTTGATTTCTCAGATCTGGGTGTATTTGTTTCAGCTTCCCTCACAAACCTAATCTGCGTATGCTTGGACCTTGGTTGACTGGACCTGACGCTCTTCCGTTCTTTCTCCAAACCATCAGCCAGCTCCCTGAGGACTTGGTTGTGGCCCCACGTAAATCTTCCCTGTGAAAGGGCCACATTACAGAAGGTGATTATGTGTTGGAGAATTCCTCTCTGCTGGTAGCACATCATACACAGATCGGAGAAGAACATGCAGTTGGAATTGTGGGTACTTCCAGATTTCTGTCCAGGATTGAATACGTGGTTCTGTGTCCCACCTTGTCCTTCCCCCTGAACACCCTGTTCTACTGCTTTGGTCTGTCTTCTTTCTTCTTCTTTACTTCTTATATCCATCTGTACCAATGATCTCCTGTCTGTGTTATCAGCTTCCTTCCAGAGAGTGTGTTTTGATGTTCCTAGGCCCTGCCTTCCTACTGTAGTTGTTTCGACAATATCTTTGTATCGCAACCGGCTCTCCGCTTCGTCGACTGCCCTAAATGCTGACCTTTTTTCTGCCAGTGCGTACTTCTACGCCTGCTAGCCGCGCCTGGTCATCCTTTGACTCTTTTAAGGTCATGATGGGTCTTGTCTTGCCTAACTTGAATTCTTCAACTAATGAAGAGAGAGGAGGTTGGAGTTTTGCCGTTCTGCTGTATAAGCCTACTGTAGTTAAGCTTGGGGGCACTCCCAACCACCTTCAAAGGTGCCGTTTGATGATTCGCTCCATCCTCTCTACCGCTGAAATTGAGATCTCATAGAGCATCAGAGGCCATGCTAGGCGTGGCAAGAGACCGTGCTGGTATATCCAGGCTTTCAACTTCCCTGAGAGACCTGTTTTGTCTATACGTCTCATCCCTTCTTGGACCTGTTGTTCAATTCTCCTGTTGTTGCCTTTGTCCCTTGGGGATTCATCAAACCACTTTCCAAGACATTTGATGGGGTTTCCGATTATTGCTTGTATCTCCTCCCACCGGATCTTTAGTTGGAATTGTCTGGTTACTCTTCCCTTCTTTATTATAAGAGATCTTGACATCCTGTGTTTGAAAGTCATTCTTCCCCAAGTTGCTGTTTCTTCTAGGGCTGTCAGTATCCATCTTGCCTGAACCTGGGTGTCTGTAGTGATGCTCAGATCATCCATAAAGCCTCTATTTGGCGGCTGACTGATGATACTGTATGTCTTTGGGCCTCCTGTTTTCCTTTCTCCAGCTCGGATAATCATATTCATACCCATAACAAAGATGATAACTGAGATGGTACACCATGTCACGATGCCCTTCTGCAGCTTCTGCCAAGATGTAGTACATGTGTTGGTTGTAAAGCGAAGATTTACTTCTGAAGTGCTCTGGAATATGGTAGTGTTCAAAGGCCTCTTGTATTAGCTTATGTGGGATGGTTCCATGTGAGTTTGTTAGATCCAACCATATCACAGTGAGATCTTGGCTTTCCGGATTAGTTGCGTTACGATGTTGGTATGTTCTACGCTTCCTGAGAATCTAGGAATTTCTCCCTTCTGTACCAATGCAACATTATACTGGTTCTCTGTCATGTATGTTGTCAGCCTTCTTGCTAGAAAAGAGAAGAATATTTTCCCTTCTACATTTAGTAATGAGATGATACGAAACAGATTGATGCCCTCCGAGTTGTCTTCCTTTGTTACGAAACAGCCCTCAGACTTTTGCCAGCAAGATGGTATCTTTCCTTTCCTCCATATGCCTTTCAGTAGCTTCCATAAATGCCTCAAAATCTTCGGACAGTTCTTGTTGATCTTGTAAGGGATTCCATTCGACCCGGGTGCTGATCCAAGATCTGGCTTTCTTGACAGTCTCTTGGACCTCCTTCCATGATGGTTCCTTACTGTCCCATGGTATCCCTAGTTCTAGCACTGCTTCTATTCTTTCACATGGGTCTAGTGGTCTTCCTTGCTCTAAATAACCAATAATAAATGTGTTTCTGGTAGGTATCTCTCTACCTCCTTTCTAGAACACTTCAGCTACCCTGACCTAGATCCTTCCAGTGTTGATTTAGTTAGTCTGTACGGGTTAGCTATGAACCTAGCCCTCTTTTTCTTCCTCTCTTTCTTAGATTTCCGTATTCTCTCTGGTCTTTGGAGATTGTTTCTCTTCTCTCTCATGATAGCTCTTAACTCATCCAAACCAATCTTCTCCTCGTCGTTTGCGGTCTTAAATTGTTTGGTGATAGTCCTGATTTCCGTCCGAAGGTTGAGTATCTCCTTTTGGCGCCTGTTGCGTGTTACATGTTCATCCTTCCTGCTACCAACTTGCTTTGTTCCAAAGCGCTCTAGTTCAACTGCGTACACTCATGTTGACAGTGATGTTAGCTTCCATTTACGTCGCCTACCAATGCCCTCTGCAAGATCTTATCGAGGCCTTTGTCAAATGCTTTCCACCCTTTATCTTCTGAAGATGGCCACTGTATTGTCTCCTTCCTGGTGTTACCATCTTCCTCCTGGTAAGCATGAATTGGGTTCTGACTATCATTCTCCGCCCCAATATAGTCCTGATCGTCTTTAGTGGGTAGGAGGTCCTCAGCACTGTTTTGTTCTTCCTGGCTTGAGTCTTCCTCCGTACCATCAGTGTTAACTCTGCGTTTCTCTTTCCGCGTCACAGGTCTACATTTGGTTTTTGCTTGGTGAATATTCAACCCCTTCAGGTTCTTACACACTTTCACGCAGTGACACTTTGTTTCTGCTATTGTTCCTGTCAATGTCCGTTGTACAAGCCGAGTCGTTGCCGTTGTATCCATGTTGCTGGGTTTTTCATGCTCTCCCCTCCCCTCCCGGACGACCCTGGGGGTGTTGTTCTTCAACATGTGTCGTAGCTTGCTATGGGAACTGTGTGTCGGGCTGCCAACCTTTTAAACCCAAATTTCCAGGTTTTTTTAAATGCCATCTGTCTTTCCAAATATCACCAAACTGCTCTCGGTTGTCAGCCAGTCTTTCCTAGCCGCCACTGGTTGCCCAGGTAAATTTACCTAAATACAGCTGTGATGGAATGCTGCAGCACCGCCGACGTCCTCAGCCGAGGCCATCTCTCATTGCGTGCTTCGACCCCTTACTCGGTACACTCTCAACATGGGTGGTCCACAGTGATGATCAGTCGCTGCGCGTCGGTGGTTTCAGCTACTGGTGTCCTTCTTCATCCACACCCAGCATGAAGATCGTTCTGCTGCCTTAGCCATCCTTTGCACTGCTGTCCTTCTGGTCCTATCCGATGACCCTAATGAAGATAGCATTCTCCACACAGACTATGCGGGGAAGCCTCTGCATTCAACCTCAACAGGATAGTTCCGCGTATGCCAGCCCTGCTCCTTTTACTTTCATGTGCTTGAATTGCACCTTTCTTCCCATGTGACTGTTAGTTCGATAATGATGATTTTCTTCGTTCCTGGTGACCATAGAACCACATCCGGTCTGAGGTTGGTGGGAACTATATACGAAAAGTTAATATCTAGTTGAGATCTACCTCCAGCCTCCAGTCCCCTGCCTGGCTGATAATTCCGGTTAATTTCTCAGATTTAGATGCAATTGTTTCACCTTCCCTCACAAACCTAATCTGCGTATGCTTGGACCTTGATTGACTGGACCTGACGCTCTTCCGTTCTTTCTCCAAACTATCAGCCAACTCCCTGATTACTTGGTTGTGGCCCCACGTAAATCTTCCCTGTGATAGGGCCACATTACAGGAGGTGATTATATGTTGGAGAGTTCCTATCTGCCCACACAGAGGGCAGTCTGTTGTTTCCACAAGGTTCCATCTATGAAGATATGCTTGTGCTGGTAGCACATCATACACAGATCGGAGGAGAAAAAGCAGTTGGAATTGTGGGTACTTCCAGATTTCTGTCCAGGATAGAATACATGGTTCTGTGTCCCACCTTTTCCATGCCCCCTGAACACCCAGTTCTAATGCTTTGGTCCGTCTTCTTTCTTCTTCCCTACTTCTTATCTCCTTCTGTACGACGGCCTCTCTGTGACATCAGTTTTCTTCCAGAGAGTTCCTATGCATTGCCTTCCTACTGCAGTTGTTCCCACAATATCTTTGTGTCGAAATCGGCTCTCCGCTTCGTCGACTGCCTTGGATGCTGACTATTTTCTGCCAATGCATACATAGTTGAACATAATATAAATGTGGTGTTCAAGCTATTGTTAAAATCCCATAGAAAGGCCTAGTTGTCCTTACTTTTGTCTTTTATGTGATTTTAAAAAAGGCCCAAAGGGCCTTAAATCTCCATGTACATTTTCATTAGAGCTAACTATACAAACATGCCAAAATAGGTCATCCTTTGCTAAATATTCTACATATTTTTTTTATTTATAAACCATTTGAGTATTTTGTATACTTTATATTCGAGCCATTTCTTTAAGATTTTTTATGGAAAATTTTGTTTGAAATAATGTCTTTTGAAAAAATTACACTTTTAGGAGAAAACGAAACATTGCTCTTTGTCATCTTGTTTCACCCTATTTAAGGATGTGTTCACAATTTTATATTTCAATAGATATATATAGTAATTGCGTGTAGCAGCGGAACACTTCTCTATTGGTATACTTAGCTATACACTTCCAGTTTAAGATTCCAGAGGCCGAGTTTAGTGAGAAAATTAGTGTAAAGTAATAACTTTACATTACTATAATGGTAACACATTTGAAAATATTAGTTGCCATGGTAACAAAACCGCGGCATCTGGTTGGCTGAAAATTAAATAATGTCAGAATCAAGCGAAAATCGGTATATTGGGGTTACGAGATACATGCTGAATAACATGGTATCACTTTCTAAAAGATTGGTTGCCACAATGATATTAAAACAAGAACAACTTATTATTCAACAAGCCCGCATTTCTAAGTTAAAACGACTTTTTAATGAAGATTCCCTAACCGTGCACAAGTTGTGGTTCTTACATGACAATAACCTTACTAAATATCATAGAACTAATTTTGTATTTAGATAAGAAAGTTTTTCTTTCAGTAGAATTTACTGTACACTTGAGGATGAAGTGAGCTTCTTCATCCTCTACAATATTACAAAATTTACATAACTGGTGCTTGCAAGGAATCTTTTTTGTCCTACCAGCTTCAATTTTTATAGGTTGTAATTGCTGATCCGACGTTTTGCTAGCAATATTCGATATTCAAAATCTTGCAAAGAAAGATAATATTCCTCTTTATAGTTTCGTTTAAGTTTACTGTATAGAAATAGTTTATTACTACAATCTAAAAGCTGCATAAAAGAAAATAATGTGAAATCTGCCATGTATGAATCTTGTTAATGACCGTTTTAATCCGGCTTGTTCCTTCCTACTGAAGTTTTCCCTTTTAATGACAAATGTGATGTTACTTTCGTTGATAATACTTGATACGTATGAAAATCACGAATATAATCTACTTTCATAATTGTTTTACTGACCTTCAAAAACTTTTACAAGATTCTATTGTATGTCATTTTTGTGATATTCTAGAAAAACAATCTTGAAGGTATTATGAATACTGTCTAATACGTGACATTCTAGACTTCTAAAATGCAGGAGCCACACATAGTAAGACAATATTAACTGCAATTAAAAGAGGGGCTAGTGTAAGCTAAATATTTATTCATTTGACTCGTCACTTCTATAGAAAGCCCGCCATTCGAACAAATGCGACAATCATATTGGAACATTTTTGTAATTTAATTTTGTTGCGTAATAGAGTGGCGGCTTTAGAGTATAATTATATGGATATGCGTCAGTAATGGATGATGATATGTATTCTTTACTTAGTAGGCGCTTTTAAACTTAAGAAGCATGCATTCTCGCTAAGTACTTGCTCTTGTGCTATATAATACTACAGTCGCAATTCAGCTCGATACATTTCATGATATTATAGATGTAAATCATATGGATACTTCACTTGAAGAAATAATAATAATAATCTTAGCTTTATATTATCGAGATGTAGCTTTGAAGGATGGGTGAAATATCAGACTCTATATTGTAAATGTAACATTATTTGTTAATTGAGGACAAATATTAGAGCTATATATGCTAGCACTAGATAGGACTCAGTTTAAGATTTGTGACTCTAAGACGTAAAGAGATCGATCAATATTAAGTTTCGATTGTGAAATTGAAAGTGATAAAACTTCTCAGTCTGCTGGAAGTGGTTAATAGAGCATACAGGTTTATCTACATAACGGTTCGATAGAAACTGCTATATAAACACTAGACTATTGGCGAGATCTTTCACTCATATCATATAATCATCATATTATATATAAGAATGCGCTTAGCTTATATAATTTGAGTTCGCTGGATAATATATCTCTGACATTTGTCTCCCACTTATCAGATCAGTAAAACGTAATAACTACGGCTGTCAAACTCAATTTCAGAGAGAATGAAGAGGATTATGATCTATATATAGCTATATGTCGGTATTCGATGTAGAATGCATTCTTTCATCTAACTTGAATTCAAAATAAGCATCATCGAACTAGGCCTAAAAAACTGCTGCGTTTACCTGAATAATATTACCGACAATAGCTAAAATCTCAGGACCTGATTGTGCGAATTATTGATTTTCAACTTTATTCGCAGCAACTTAAGTCAATTCATGCTAGCTGCTAATTTTGTTCTCAATTAGACAATATTTATAATAAAATAGCTGATATGCCCTTATGGCTCTGGAAAAAGTTGTATTATATTTCAGTAAGACCAATTTTTAACATATAATTTCTGAAATGTGGTATGCTGACGTTTACACCAGTAAAATTGCAAATTCAAATAAAAGAGCTAGTGTAAATAATTCAACATTTGACGCATTCTCAATATAGATAAAGCGCCATTCGAACAAATAATTTAAAAATTTGCAAAATGGCGCTTTGGGTTGGAAAATATGCAGTAAATGTTGCTTCTAGGCTGAATTAGGGGCAGTATTCACTAGACTGCTTACTAGAATATCACAAAATGACATAAATAATCTTGTAAAAGAGCTTTGAAGGTCAGTTAACAATTATGAAAGTAGATTATATTCGTTGATTTTCATACGTATCAAGTATTATCAACGAAAGTAACATTCACATTTGTCATTAAAAGGGAAAACTTCAGTAGGGAAGGAACAAGCCGGATTAAAACGGTCATTAACAAGATTCATACATGGCAGATTTCTCATTATTTTCTTTTTATGCAGCTTTTAGATTTGTAGTATAAACTATTTCTATACAGTAAACTTAAACGAAACTATAAAGAGGAATATTATCTTTCTTTGCAAGATTTTGAATATCGAATATTGATAGCAAAACGTCGGATCAGCAATTACTACCTATAGAAATTGAAGCTGGTAAGACAAAAAAGATACCTCGCAAGCACCGGTTATGTAAATTTATAATATTTGTAGAGGATGAAGCTCACTTCACTTCCATCCTCAAGTTTACAGTAAATTCTACTGGAGAAAAACTTTTTTTCTGAATAAAAATTAATTTATGATATTTATATTTTTTAGTTATTGTATTAAGAACCACAACTTGTGCACGTTCGGGATCTTCATTAAAAAGTCGTTTTAACTTAGAAATAGCGGGCTGAATGCATAATATTGTGATTAATATATATATGATTTGTGTTATACAGTAATGTTTTTGTAATTTGCTCATTGGATCCTTGTTTGTGCATGAAAAATGCAAAATAAATGAATAATGAATTATAATTAAAATCTGACAATATCTAAATTTCAACACAATAGAGGCCTCCATTTTGTTTCCATGGAACCAATCTAGAATGTACCTCGTAACCCCAATATACCGATTTCACTTAATTCTGACATTATTTAAATTTCAGCCAACCAGAGGCCGCGGTTTTGTTACCATGGCAAACAATTTTTTTTCAAATGTGTTATCATTATAGTAAGAATGTAGGGTATTACTATACACTAATTTTCTCATAAACTCGAGCCTCTGGAATCTAAACTGGAAGTTATAGCTAAGTATTACAAACAGAGAAGTGTTCCGTTGCTACACGCACTTGCTATTATTTAATATATTCAGGTCACACCCAAAATCTGTTTTCCCCGGATTTTCATTCCAAACTAATTTACATATAGATAGAAATTCCTGAGAGTATGTTTAAATGCAGGGGTAAAATTGAGAACACATCTTAAACAGGGTGAAACGAGATGACCAAAGAGCAATGTGTTTCGTATTCTCCTAAAAGTGTAATTTATTCGAAAGACATTATTTCAAACACAATTTTCCGTAAAAAATGTGAAAGAAATGGCTCAAAATATACAGATAACGAACTACTTAAATGATTTACAAAAAAAAATTGTAGAATATTTAGCAAAGGATGACATGTTTTGGCATGATTGTACAGTTATCTGCAATGAAATAATCATGGATTAGGGACAACTGGGCTAGTAGTATTTTCGAAATGCAAATTTAAAGCAAACTGGGCTGCTGGGTAGTTTCTATGGGATTTTAACAATAGCTTGAACACCACATTATTATTATGTACACTTATGTATGCACTGGCAGACAATAGTCAGCATCAAGGCAGGTTTTCAGGTTTTCGATGTCCGATCTCAATGAAAATTGGTCTATAGGATTATTTAGTGATGGCGTAACAACCATGCAAACGTTTTCTTAAGATATATTGCTATTCCAAGATGGCCGCTGGCTCATTTCCTGTTCTTTCAGGTTTCGATCTCCGATCTCAATGAAAATTGGTCTACATGGGCTTTAAGGGATGGCGAAAACATAAAAACATTTTCGTAAGATTTTTGGTATTCCAAAATGGTCGCTGGGCTAACTTCCTATTTTAATATTTTTGGTCTCTGGTTTCAATAAAAATTAGCATATAGGGTATTAAGGAATGCTGATCAATATGATAAAAAATTTAATAAGATTGTCGCTGGGCCAACCTTCCTGTTTTCAATTTTTTTCTCAGCAATTCATTGAAATTAGTAAATGTGGGTTTTAACTTAAAATTTTAAGGGATGCCATACAGTCATGATAACTGCCAAATCAATTCCTCTGAAAATAACCTTGTATTAACGTATTTTTGTGCGTAATAGTGCGCACTTTTTTCATAAAATTGTCAAGTGAAAAGTTGGGGTGGCGCACTAGACGCAGGTACAAGGCATGGCCAGGTCCTGGGTCATTGATCACCGAGTTATGTCGTTATGTACATTTTAGGAGAACCTGAATTCCTATATAAAAGTACATCAAATTTCTCCCAAGATGTTCATATACCACTGTGCAACTGCATTCTTGATTTGTTGCAATCGGGGATGCGTTTTGGGGGCGTCCATTACAATGAGTACTTGTTATGAGATGGTTCGCATAGCTCGATCATCTTGTAATATGTCAGACAAATTCGTGACTTGATCAATTTACAAAAATAATTTGTACTTTATTTGATTACAAAAGTCTAGTACTTTTGTGAATCTATTACTAGTGAAATTGATTACTCAATCAATTTCTGTAAATAGTTGTGTTTAATATTGCGAACAATAATTTTAGTTAGTCAGACCACTAGATGGTGGGCTATTCAAATCGCCTTTTGTTCGTGGTCCGTCGTCTGCCGTTCGTCATTCCGGTCAACAATTCTTTTTGTCGCTATTTCTCAGAAAGTACCGAGAGATTTTTTCTCAAATCTCACAATTAAGTTTTCCCTGGGCCCTACAAACAGGCAGCCATCTTTTTATTTTGATAATTGAAGTTGTTTGTACCGCTAATTTCTTCAGAAACTACTAAAGCTATCTGTCTCAAATTTCATATACATGTAGGTTCCCCTTTATCCCTGGGAGTTTTGCAATTTTCGAACTGATCGGGGACAAGATGGCCGACATGTGCCATCTGGGATTTTTGAAGTTTTTTTACCATTTTTCTTAGAAAGTATACTGAAGGGAGTTTTTTCAAATTTCATATGTAGTTTTGTAGTTGAAGTTTGAAAAGCAGCGAGACGATCCCTCGATCTTTCCATTGTCAGACTCAATAATATTTCTGTGGTGGGCGCCCAAGATCCGTCAAAATCCTTCTGGAGATCTCTTGTACTGGTTATTGTGAATCTTGTAATAGAGATTTTGAGGCATTTAATTTTTTGTAAATAATTGAATAATATTTTATATACAACAGGTTATAGACGTCCTCTTGTATCCCGATTACAAGATATCTTGTGTGGATCTTGTAATCATAAATTGTATGCATATTAATCAATTTTTATAAACTACTAAAATATATCGAGTTATTATTATCTTTATTTTTGTTTGTCGCGATTGTAGCTATTGCATCTTAGTTATCACTTTGTTGTTCCCTTATAGAATTACAAGTCCTGTGTAATAACAAGGAGCTTAACTTCCCAGTTTAAATAATTGTACAATTCAGTAGAGCCTATCCTATTGTATGGGTCAGAGGTATGGGGATTCGAAAATTTGAAAAATTGAACAGATTCATCTTAAGTTTTGCAAAAAGAATCTGAAAGTGAGTCTACTACTCCAAATTTTATGATTTATGGTGAGCTAGGTCGTGTGCCATTAGAAATAAAATGTTAAATTAAGATTAGTAGGTTTTTGGAATAGATTGCTAAGTAATGATAACAAACTAAGTAGCATTTTATTAAATTGGCCTTACATTTGCAAAATGATTGCTAATTTTTCTTTTAAATGGATTAAATGTTTACAAAGTATTTTTTACGAAACTGGATTTTTCTTTTATATTCGATAATAAAATACTGATGCCTGATAATTTCTACAAAGATGTTTTGAAACAACGTCTGATTGATCAGTTTATACAAAGTGGTTTTCCGACTGTGCTAACTATAGTACGTAGTATAATATCCCAAGTGAATCGTTATGTATTCTTTATGCGCCGAAAGCATTCTGTGATGAATTTCATTATTTGTTTATATGCAACAATATTACTTTATCGACTCTAAGAATAAATATATACCTCGCTATTATTATACAAACCCAAATATTGATGTTATAAGGTTTTTTATCAATATGCACCCAACAAGTTCTGACAGGTTTTATCTATTTTCCTAACCTCTTTTGTAATTAAATTCCTGTGCGGTTGTTTATCTGTTTGTTCTGATTGAAATATTAAGTTTATTTATATGTACACATTTATACATATATGTGGATTTACACGGTGCGTGTGCGAGCGCGTGACTAAATTGTATAACTCATGCTCATAGTACATGTGTGAGAATATTAGGTTTTTGATCGTATGAATTGTGTGGTGTGTGGCAGGTATTATAATGTACACACGTAAATGTAAGGATAATATGGTTGAACGTATACATTGTATGTATGTGTTTTGGCTGGTGTTATTATACACATATGTATGTATATATTAACTGTTAATTACCAATTTATCTGTCCATTCTGTTAAATTTATTTGTATGCCTCCTCATGTTACACATATCTTATGTGTCTGAGTGTTAAAAATAAAAAATCTTGAAATCTACTCGCTACCATTTAATAACTTCTATATTATGGCAGTTTTTATTGTACAGTAATAGAAGTGATAGATAGTGTGATTACACATTGTGATACTGTATCTCGAGAACCAGTAATTATATGTGTATGAACTTGTATTGAGGCGTTGAGTTATTCTTTCTAATGAATTGGCTATCAGGTGATCTGTGATCATACTCAAGTAACACACATTGAGTGAGGAACCCCTCAGGGCGGAATTTCGTTTCAATGATACAATATTATCAAAGCCCCATTTATTCTTTATATTTGTTGTGACGGATATAAAACTTCATTTGAAATAATTTTGGCTTGTGAGATATAACATATTATAGATATGATCGTTTGCTAAATTATAAACACAAATCCCGGACTATTGTTTGAATAGCAAAAAAATAATATTAACCATTCCAGTAAAATAGATGAATATACATGATTACTAATAAATATTCCCTATAAAAGCAACAAATTGAGGAATTACATAATTACAAATTAAATATTCCCATAGAAAGCAGCAAAATAGAGAATATACATAATTACAAAATAAATATTCCCATAGAAAGCAGCAAAATAGAGAATATACATAATTACAAATTAAATATTCCCATAGAAAGCAGCAAAATAGAGAATATACATAATTACAAAATAAATATTCTCATAGAAAGCAGCAAAATAGAGAATATACATAATTACAAATTAAATATTCCCATAGAAAGCAGCAAAATAGAGAATATACATAATTACAAAATAAATATTCTCATAGAAAGCAGCAAAAAAAGAATATACATATACGCATAGAAAGCAAAAAAAATAAAGAAAAGGGTTTGCCTTTTTTTGCTTATGAAACACTACACGAAGACGAGTTGATATAGATGTGGACCCTACTATGCAAGTGTCTTATGTGCCTATTATCACGCCTATAAGATGTAGAATTCATAATTCCCGGGTAAAACTTTATACCCACAATGCACCGCGGTAAGTTTGCGAAGTTGTATGAGTGATGGCGGACAGTGCTTGGGCTGTAAAGTCGCTCTCGGCAAGTTCGCGACGTTGTGGCTTGATGTGGACCATGGACACGATGGTGAGACAGGTACTGATTGTTTTATGTGTTGGGATTATGACCCATGTCGCTTTAGGGAACGAAGGTCTAGATTTAGATGAGATAGAACGTAAAACTGTTGCTGCAGGGAGTCGAGATTGTTACGATGTCAATGGAAGACCTCAGCGATGTATGCCGGAATTTGTGAATGCTGCTTATAATTTGGATGTGGAAGCTACCAACACATGTGGTGTCACTCGGCCGATAGAATATTGTCTTCAAACGGGTGCCACTCGAGTAAGGAAATCGTGCCATGAGTGTAACGATGCGGACCCCAGACTCCGTCACCCACCTCACTTCATGACTGACTTCAGCAACAACCAAAACTGGACATGGTGGCAGTCGGAGACCATGTTACAAGGCATGCAGTACCCCAACGTGGTCAACCTCACATTGGATCTCAGTACGTATTTAATTACTTTTTATCCGAAATTTTGTGATATATTGTTGCCCCTTTTTACACTATCTAAATATCAACCAAAAAATGTGTACAACATGTACACAAGCATATTATAAAGTAAACCCCGTGAATGTTGAATGCGTTAACGTTTCCGCTATCTGGAGCTTGTATGTAATGCATGTAGATATAATCCTTGATCGTTATCTCAGTCTATCTTGGCAAAGTCGGGATTAGCATTACCACCAAGATAACACCAAACCCTAAGCTCTGTATATGGATATGTACTGGGTCTCATGTAATTCATAACAAGTTGTGTAGTCACTGTATTAGGCCTATAATATGCTTAAGTTGTCAAAAGCAGGCATATGTTAAATTCAAATCAGTCAGTATTTTTATTGTTGCTAGAATATATAATTAATTAATAACTGACATACTTTAGTTTACAATAAATATAATCTATTTACTTGTTGATGATATATATGTTTTCATGTAAGAATGGAAATCTGTCAATCTGATATTGAGTTTGCCATTTTGTTTGGTATTTAAGAGGTGTGTTTGCGATTATGTGTGTGCATATTAAGAGTTTGAAAATGAAAACCTGATGGCTGATCATGATCAGTTTTGTAGGGCAAAAGCCTCATATATAACTCTCTTGTGAATACTATCTGTCGATCTTTCTGCTCGATTAGAGTCTTCTAGGTGTTTGGAATTAGAGAAGCAGGGGTCCAAATTTTGACAGTGGTTGAGAACATATGAGACAGCTTAAATTTACACTATAAGTAAGGAAATGTTTACAATTACCAGAGCCATGTGTGTGCTGTCAAACTGAAGGGCATGATTGGGTTAGTTAAGTACAATTATATGTAATAGAACAGGTGTGTGCACATGGCAATACTTTCATCCCAGCAGGATATTTAGTCATCAGGAACGAATATTAAAAAAAAATCTAATCCAGCTTCACAGCTTGGAATTCGAAAATATGATGCAGGATGCATTCAAATTTCAATGGAAATGCAGTTATTAAAATATAATTTAAAAGCTCTTCATATCTAAAACAAACCGATTATTTCAGACAAAACCAATAAAATTGCAGAAAATAAAGAAATCTTGCATATGAACAAAACAAAAATCTTCTCAAAAGTATTTAGAGAGATCACTATTTAAATTTTAAATTAAATTCATCTGTTTACTTTAACTGTAACCTTTAGCTGAGATGCATGCTTTCAATAAAGTGGGATTATATATATATATTCTGGGCACATATTATTTCATTCAAATGTCTTTTTATTAGAGTGGGGAAAAAAAACTACATTAAATAGTTGTAACCTAAAACTCCACACACATTGGCCATTTCTATATGTAGGTAAGGTGTGTAATATATGAGACTGGTGAATGTTGGTGATAGTCATCTTGGAGGTTTCAGGTGTATTGTTATATTCCAACAATGGATTAATATTACCCTATAATTTTAGGGAAACTTCAGCTGTAAGTGTAGTGTATTCAAAGGTAAATTTACTAAATTGGTGATTGTATTGTATCATTGAATAAGTTCTTGGTGACAAAGGTGGATTTGGATGTTGTTTGAAAAAAAACCCACTCTGATTGATAGGTTTAAAGTGTTAATTAATTTAATTACATCTGTTGTATGTACTAAGGAACCCTTTTTCATAAAATACACAGATCAATGAATAAAATTAAGATAATGAGGATTTATGGTTATTTTTATATATAAATTTGGACAGCTGTTTGTTTGGTTATGTACATGTGTAGTTGTACTAGTACTGCATACACCAATTATTATGCTTTAATTTGAACAGCCTCTGTATTATTATTAAGGTCAGATATTCCTAACTAGGTCATATTCCACAGACATGGTTCACTGACCATATGTGTACAGTAGTAGTTTGTGTATAGGTACTATAGGGATAGATAGTCAGCATTAGTCGAGAAGGTCATTATAATGATCAGATTACACACATGTACAAAACATAGGTGTGGATCTAGCTATAGCTTTAATATTTAGACCAAGGGAAAACAAATCTTGTCAGTTTGATTGGTTGTATTTACGTCCGAGGGTCATTTAATTCAAGGACGGCCTCCCACATGTATGTGGTGTCAGTATGTGTGAAATGTGAGGTTTGTGTTTTGGGAGACTGTGGTATATTTGTGCTGTGTCTTCTTGTTTAATAGAACTTTTGTCCTTCTTATAGTGCTATAATATTGATGCTGTGAAACAGCATTCTTAGGTACGCCCGGCGAGCCTGTGCACATCAAAACAATGAAACCACTTCACGATGAAAATTAAAAGTTGTTTTGTTCATTTCACGTAATACTTGATGGTATGAAAAAACAAAACCCCAATATTCAAAACCATAGACATAGAATTTGTACATACGTATACACCATCGATGAAGTGTTTTAAGTGTTCAATTGGGACTCTATTATATTTTTATTACTCCGAGAACACTGGTCCCCCGAAAATCACGAACAACGCCTTCTTCGCTGTCTTCCTCCGCGACAGACTTTCGATGGATTTTGGATTGTGTATGTTTATTTAATTTTACGTAATTCATGCTAATGATCGATTATTGTAATCAAATGTTAGGAAGGTAACTGCAAAAGAAAGTTCTTATAACGCTCATAAAGTTTTTTGTGTTGGTTGTATTGACGAACTATATATGAGATATTATTGTGCTGTAAAAGTTAATAGTTTTTTGTATGTGCCTCCTCCCTTGATCTGTCACTGGGAGTTGTCTTTTGTTGATCGACAACTGCGGTATATTGAAAGGGAAAAAGTACCAAATCTATCAACATAAACTTACAAAATATAATGATAATATAGATCTATTTATGTACGAGCAACTTAAAGTGACAAATGCACTTATAATGCCGTGTAATGTACTGTAGCCTTAAGAAGACTTGCTAAAGTCTGATGTATTGCAGGAAGTTTTCTTGATGATAGCGTTCTTATGAATTTGAAAGAAATTTGACTGTTATAAGTAACCAAATAATGTACCTTTACTTGACAAACATATATGGCCATGTTTTATTATAAGTCAAAAGTCGGCAAAGCAAAACTCACGATAAATGTTCTGCACAATAATATATCTCGTCAACCAGTTACTGTTAGGCTTACGAAGACTTGCTAAATTCCGATACATTACATGAAGTTTTCTTGATGTTAACGGCTAGCGTTCTTGTGAATTTAAAAGAAATCCGAGTGATATACGTAATGAAATAATGTACCTTTTATTTGGCAAAAGTATCTGGCCATGATTTATTAGTCAAAAGTCGTCAAACAACCCATGTTAGTTTTTCTAAAAAGGAAACCAAAACATATCCGGAAATGGTAATATTTCTAATGTTATATTTTTCCGAAAATATTCTTCAATGTTAAGTGGATATTAAGATACGAAAATGTTTAATTATTAATTTTTTGTCTTTGAAGAGACATTAATGAAATTGATAATTTAGCAATTAATAAAGAATTATAAAAAAATGATACTCAGATTCTGAACGGTTTAATTTCATTGGTGTTGAAATCGTTATTTCAAAAATAATTTAGAAATAAAATTTATTACAGTTATTTCAGGATAATAAGTTATTCAACTTATTGTTCTTGAAAAACTTCTAATATCATGAAATAAATACGGTATCGTAAATATTTTTTTTATTAAACTCCGAAATTCAACACTGCACACTTATGTATAGTTTACTAAATTTATTATTTAAATGAAAAACCCATTTCTTTATTCCTTTGTTTGAGTCCTTCATTCACAGCATCTATGAGTGGCCTTGGCACTTTGATATCACTGAAGCATGCATCGTCAAAGACACCAAGCAGTTCCTATACGTATACATGTACACCCTACCAGGTCACATTATACTGATCACAAAACCAGTGGTCCAACTCCAATGAGCGCTAATTAACATTGATTAAGCAGGAGCAAAAACTTTGACTTTATAGACAATGGTGTGTCTCCGCCAGGAGGCAGAACCCAGACCATTCCTCACAGGGGCAAGTGCTCAAACAAAGTCCAAAAGTGAGGCATGCAGTGTCAAGGGAAGGAGAATGTACGTTAGCGATATAGGAAGAAGAAAAATAGATCTATTTTTTGTTCATAGCAATTGCAACAAGATACCATATTTTTAATTTGATTTCTAGATCTGGTTTGGATTTGAATTGTGGCATTTTGTGTTAATGTTATTATAAAATAATCATCAGATTTTGTTGTTGTTTCCTGTGCTGAGAAGGAATCAAATTAAATAGTAGTTCTTGATGATATATATATAAACTGAAGACTGCCCTACATTTCAGCAGTAAGCCTATATATAATATCTAGTAAAACAGGTGTCTGGTAGGTACATCAAGTTTACTATGTGAAGGAGATATCAGGAGCTTGATCTGCTGCTTCTCATATGAGCAGCTGTACCTACTAATAATGGGGATGTACCTACATGTGTAAGGCCACATGAAACACGTGTATACCAGTGTTGTTGTCCAGATAACTGTCCACACTACCATTTAGCAGCCATTTCCACCAGCCAACTGGACACTAATTCCCTCCACTGGCCCATCTTTTCTGATGCTAATTATTCTACTAGAGATGTCAAGTCCAATTGAGCTCAGACCCCTAGCCTATTCATATAGAACTAGTATTGTTTCAGTGCATACCAACAGAAGAAATTGACGGAATCAAAATACTAAGGCAGACAGACCGATGCCTCCAAACACTAATTATATATATACTGCTATATTCTAGGGCCGAACGAGTATCCGAGTACTCGAGTATTCACGAATTATTGAGAAAGATCCGATACGAGTATTCGTTACTCCTGATCTTTCAAAAGCAAAAAATAATACCTTCTTTAATGCTGTCATAGCTCAAAAATGTGAAGGAATGTACTCTAAAATCTGAATATCATCGATGTTTTCACTTTGAAGTAGACCGGAAGTACACAAGAGCTGCGTGAAGTAAAGCTAGCAACATGTTATTTTCGTATCCACGCTTCGATGCAGTGTTGTGAATTCTTCATAAAATAATAATGATAAAACATAATTATTGAATTCTAGAGATGTAAAAGATGATAATTGATTTCGTTTTCATTACGGGTCGGAAATATGTAAAAATACGAATATATTACATTAGGCTACTGAGTATGTAGATGTGAACTCCATGTCAAAAACGAAAGGTAGGCTAATTATGAGTCAAAATCATAAATCACTTGATTAAAAATAAAAACTATAGGCCTAGAACCAAATTAAATTGTAACTGCTCTTACAGATTTAAACATTTTTTTCTTAATCTCAATGTTTATTCTGTATTTGATCAAAATAAAAGTAACAGTGAAAATATTTTCATATGGTTATTTATGCCTTACCATGATGATTTCATGCCGTAATTGATGTGCAGTAGTATTTTTGAGATGACGTCATTTCAAAATTTAAATAATTTGATTTTTTTTATAGTTACAGTGACTGAATCCTGCTGTACTTCACCTGTAACTCTATTGCTTAGTGATAAGGAATGTAAAATTGCTAAAAATGGTTTTATTATCAATTAAACATTTATCAATATATAAGAGCATTATTGATTTATCAATAAAAACAGTTTCGACTGCAATTGAATCTTTTGCTTGTATCTAACTGGTGATTCGTGGTCCGATCTGTGAATCGTCAACCTGGAATCGTGGATCGGATCGGATCGCCACATGTTAGACAATCCACAGCCCTACTATATTCTGATTATCTATTTTAAGTATTTCATATATATTGCTGTCCTAAAGTAGATAAATTGAGGACAGCTTTTCTTTTTGTTTGTTTACTTGACCTGGATAGATCTAGTTCAGAGAGATAAGCAAAAATTCAAAGTTGGCCCTAAAACTGGGTAATTTATATGGAAATAAAATGCTATTGAAATATGCCTTTGAGTGTCCGCGGTAGGTCACTATACCTATAAATGGGTTATACCTGTGTGAGATAAATAAAGCCTCTGTCAATTTGACCATGTACAAACATCGTCCCTTGAGTATAGCTAAATGTCTATATATAGTAGAAATGAAGTTCAGATTGTACTGAAATTAATTTCAATAATGTAGTTTATTAAATTCATAGAAAAGATTGCAGGTGTGATAACACTAAATATATATTTTACCTGGAATTTATTATAACCTGATGTAGACATATAATGAGATACTCTGGGGGATCCCCTATTATTGGAAAATACACCAGGTGTGTTCATACATTAAATGTCCTGACAGATCAGGCGATGTATGTCACCATATACTGTTTGATCGTATGATCTGGGATCCTAGTGTGGTAAATTCATCAGCCTAACCCTCCTGTATAGTCAGTACTTGTTAAATTGTTATATATGTGTAAATGATAAGAAGCATGGCACTGTTTAAATCTCACAGGTCATTAATTATCCCTTATTTTTACCGAAACTGGAGAGATATAGGATTATATATCAATGAATAAATAACTGTAATTTTATAGAAGTATGTATATATAATTAACCAGCTAGTATAAACATACACTGTACACAAGGCTTAATTATTAGATTACATCGTAGAAAAGGGAGTTAACGTAATAAGTCTGTTGTATAGTTGATAACAAATCTTTAAATTGAAAGAACAAAAATAGATTTTCAAATTAAATACAAACTACTGAGAAACCATTTCCTGTTTATGATTAGCTGGGAAATCTTTTTTTAACTACTGGTACATTAATTGCACAAGAATCTATCATATTTGTATTGTACAGATACAGTTATATACAATGTAAATCAATTAATCAAACACAACGATTAACATCAGTATTATAAAATACACTATATATCAATAATTCATGTTTTTGTTTGATGACAGTTCTTCAAATCTATGAGAGCAAATGCAAATCTAAACCATGAGATTATTTGCAACTAACATACTATAATTGTTTAATTTAGTATATGGATAAAATTAAGATTTTTAGATTCTTGTCTTATAAGTGACTTGAAATTCATGATAGGTTTTCTTTTGAAATTTTGAAAGAAAGAACTCTTATAGCTAAATTTAGTTTAAGTGATATACAGTTTTTAAATATAATGCAACTATAATAAGGAGTAGAATAAATTCAGTAATGTAAATGATTAATACGAGATAAGATATTTTTTACATAAGAAGTAGATCTTTTATATGACTTTGTTGGATTGATGAGACCAGTCCTGGAGTACCAGTTTGCCATTTCTACTCCAGCATATATATATACCCTGATGATAATGTGAGGAATATCCCAACAGCTATATATCTAGACAGCAGCTCTAGCCTATATATATATATATATATACACACAGATATACTTCTACAGCAGCTGTAGGTGTGAAGTACTGAGGAGGGTGTGGTTACTATCCATTTGTTGTCAAAATAAACATAGAACATCACTTTTACACTGTCTGACATAGTCTAGGTAGCTAGGTGAAGCAGAGTCTAATGAGTCTGAAACAAATATAGTGAGTCAGTTATCATTAAAACTTAGATGCATGTTGTGTGTCTAGAACTTACACTCATATACATAGATTATATATCCTGTTTAACCGAGTCCCCCAAACAAAGTGAGGTCTTCTTCTGTTTCTCCTCATTTTCCCATTTTTTTTGGCAATTTTTGCCCTTTATCTCGATCCCCTCTGGCATATTTTGAGTGGTTTGAATAAAATTAAAAAAATTTCAGGTAAAAGAATTATTTCAGTACCGCCCAAATCTAGTAATAATAAAATGTTTTTGTGGGATTTCTAAACAATTTGTATGTTTATTATCTTTCCAGAAAAGGCCTACGACATCACCTATGTCAGACTGCGATTCCACTCCCCTCGTCCAGAAAGTTTTGCCATTTACAAGCGTACTTCCAAGGATAGTGATTGGACACCGTACCAGTTTTATAGCGCATCATGTCGCAGTACGTACAACTTACCCCGCAAGGCCGTCATCACCTACGACAACGAAGATCAGGCCATTTGTACGGATTATTACAGCGACATTTCCCCACTAACAAGGGCCAGTGTCCCCTTCAGTACACTGGAGGGCAGGCCAAGTGCTTTTGAGTTTGAAGAAAGTCCAAAATTGCAGGTAAAAAAGGAACCGTTTTGGAATTGTGGTAAATGGAAACAATATGGTTCTAGATCACATCTATTTGGTTCTGTCTTCTCCTAAATGTAATGATCTCACCAATACTGATATATTTAGTGTAAAGAAGTTAAAATTGGAGACTACATGGATTTTAGTAAGTCTATGAGTAAGATTGGAGAGTTTGGGGAACTTGAGTAAGTCTAGAGTAATAACTGTCTAATCTGGTAGACTGACAGATGTAGGGAACTGCTACAAGTCTTCTGGAGTGAAGTCCTGAGATTACATTAGGAGTATATATTTATAACAGTGGCCTATATAATCGTGTTAAGACACCAAAACAAAATTTGCTGATTTGTCAAAAAAAAAAAAAGAAGCAAATTAATTATTGTTTTACCATGCTTTGCTTCATAATGTATAAATCACTATAACACATTAAATATTATTGATAAAGATTTGCTCATGATCACAAACTGTTTAGATCACAGGGAGATTCTGGGAAGATGTAGGTCGAGGGTTTATAAAACAAGAGGACTTAGCGTTATCAAATCATGATCAAAACCAAGCACAAGGTGACATTGTACACACTGATTCCACAAAGATATCACCAAAGTAGTAGTACATATATATAACATTGAATTAGAGTATTTCTGCCCAATGTCAAGGGAATGTTTCAAAGATATAAAACAGAATACATGTACTTTACTAGTAGAATGGAAGCTCAGTTTACGGTGTGAGTAGACTTCAGAACACAGCTGCACTGAATTATTATAAAGAAAATGGGAAACACCTAAAGGAGAGATGATTTATGCACTTCCTCTATTGAGAACTATTTAGAAGATTATTCCTGACCCAGAACACAGGGTGTACATGTAGATAGAGGCTGGGAGGCTGGTGTCTGTCAGCTCTGTGGGGAGTCTGAGGCCCAGGGCCAGTCCAGCTGTATATACTTATCTCACTAACCCAGTGATGGTCAGCTTCCTGTTGGTACCCACATGTACAGAGTCCTGCCTGGTACTCACACCAGTGTAGCGTCTGTCTGAGGGGAGAAACACAGGGCTAGTCTGTGGTGAAACAGACCTATTCTGTGGTGAAACATAGACCTATTCTGTGGTATCAATACAGGACCCTTGTGGTAAGGTCTGTGTTGTTTGTATGCACACACTCTCAGCCAGGATGAGCTGTTAAGGAGGGTTTCAAGTGGGACTTGACATGCCTCAGATAGCAAACAAACCTGGTGTTATAGGAGAGAATGTGGTGACCTCAATGACCACTGGAGGTTTTACAAGGGGCAGGAAGCATGCGGTGCACCACCTGTTACTGCAGGGCACCAGGGCAAGTCTCAGGGAAAGTGGCAAGCTTTTAAAAACTCAAATAAAAAATAACCCGATATTGGTGTCAAAAAAGGTGTTTTGTAAAAAACTATTGGGTTTATAGATTTGTTAAAGATATTTTTCATAGTGGGCTGGAAACCTGTATGGCATTTGTGAAAAAACACCCTCATCAGTTATCAAGTGTGAAAAAACACCCTCATCAGTTATCAAGTGTGAAAAACTGAGGTTGAGGTCAGTGAACTTGAGGTGTAAGGTTAAATTGAATAGGTTAATATGTTACAGTTAATTCTAATTGGGCTGGCACACTGAGGGTACAGGTGTCGGGCTGCAAGGCAGTTGGTGTTTTTTTGTATGTGGGTACTCCCAACTTTCCTCCATGGAAATTGTACACAACCTTGCTAAAAAATTTCCCAAAATTTATAAGAAGATTTTACAAAAAAAATAAGCCACACAAAATCATTATATAAAAAAATGACCACATAAAATTATTATACAAAAAAAATAAATCACACAAAATTATAATTAGTATACCTATTATTATTTCTCCCATAATTTTCAAGACTAATTTAGCCATGCAGAATTATATGCAGCCTGAATTTTTATTTTCCTTTCAAAATTAAAAGTCACTAGTTATAATATCATAACATTCTTACTGGTATAAGGATTAAGCTTCTTGTACACTAGCTATAGGGACATGGCTCCTGAAAAAAATCTAGTCACACTGATCAGAGCACACAGAGTAAAATTTAGAATCACACATGTGTACCATATGATTATGAGTATGAGTAGATCTGCAGAAAACAGTTCACATCCAAACTGTCAGCATTGTTTCCATTTGAATGTCAGTTTGTTAGTGTGGTTGTGCTGCAGCTTTGTTTAATCTTTGTAGTGCAGACGTTTACCATAAAACATGTGAGGGGGTGTTAGAGAGATGTTAGAGTGATAGGGGCCGCGGTGGCCGAGTGGTTAAGATGTCCCGACATATTACCACAAGCCCTCCACCTCTGGGATGCGGGTTCGAATCCCATGTGGGGCAGTTGCCAGGTACTGACCGCTGGCCGGTGGTTTTTCTCCGGGTACTCCGGCTTTCCTCCACCAACAAACCTGGCACGTCCTTACATGACCCTGGCTGTTAATAGGACGTAAAACTAAACAAACCAATGTTAGAGTGACTGGTGTCTGGAGGTAGACTATGTACTACCTGGTATATAGGTATACAATACACAATTACAGGTGTATCTGGTGTTACAGACAACATTCCACGAGGCCCACTACATCTAATCTACTCATGATCATGTACTATCTACTTCCTCCACTAAAACACATACAAATGCATAACATGTACTGTATTATATATTAGTTTTGAAATCATTTATGTTCTATTTTCAGCGGCACATTTATTAAACATTTTCTGCACATGGTCACCTCACACATTGACAATATGCATTATTATGAGTATACTTAAGCTTGTTTTAAATGGTTTAATATGCATAAACAGCCATGGTCATTTAAGGATGTGCCAGCTGATTTAGGAGGTGAAGAAAAAGTTCCAGAGAAAAACCACCAACCAGGAGAGAATATATATACTTGATCACTTACATTGATCTGTAAATATTCATAAATGAACTTCATTGATATGGGAATTAATGTCACGTACGGAGCACATGATTTGACATAAACATAATCACTGCCTCGCTCTGCTAACTATAGGCATCAAACTTGGAACCTCTGGCTTATACTTATTAGTCTTTCTAGCAAAGAGGTAAATTGTGGCTATAAAGTTAGTATATTCAGCAGGGTTACAGACAGTTTGAAATAACTGCCTTGTTTATGAAGCAATGTGCATCACAATGGGACTATAGGATGACATTTAGCTAGTCTGCTTTAGAATAACACTGTATGTACATGGGAGCTTGGCATTATCTGCTGACCTCTGACATTCTGTGTGAGAATCTCTTGTTGTCACAGAGAATGTCCTCATATTGTGATATTTATATGTAAAACAGATGTGTACAGAGATGTGGAATTCTGCTCCAGCCACAGCTATATGCCTGAACAGTAGCTAAAATATTGTTTTGATAACCTTAACTTATTTATATTTGGTATATATATCAAATGGTTTTGGTGAAAATCAAAATCAACATAAAATCAAATTGGTGATAAAAATGGGTAACAAATCTCATCACTAACTGTTTGTTAGAAAAATACTGACTGTGAAATCTTTGGGGGGAAAAGCCTGTAATAATGAAAAAATTGTTGCTGTTAGTTTTGAGAAATAAATCAAAACTGTATACTGGTATATAAATGAATCAAAAAATAAGTTTGACAGACATCATTAATATCTGGTGACAAGTACATATGTTTAGGTGTGAGACAACAAATCATGTGAGATTCCTTGTCTGTGGTAGGTTTTTGGCGACAGTCTTATAAAGTAGTTATAACATTTTATGCCTGATTAAATGTTTTAGGGCAGTAGATTGTATTGTAAAGTCTGACAATAAACAGCCTCACACATGTTCTATAGATTGTAGGTCTGAATTGATGGCAACAATAGTCTTCTGACAGCTGGCTTAAAAATCACAGATGAGATATAATTCATGAGTTTTCAGTGTAGAATTTAGTACTATTAGTAGTTTACAGTAATAAATAAGCTAAATTTAATGTGTATTCTCGATGTGGGCAATTATCTTTCACTATACATGTCAGCATGAAATGTTTAGCTTATGACCTTTGAGATGACCCCTCCTCGACCATACACCCACACTATGTCTATGTTAACGTTGTATCCATTGTCTATTATTAATGTATAAGCTCTTCAAAAAGACTCTGACAAATTATTATTTATAAGTTGATAGTGACTGCTCAGACCTTCACCAGATCTAGGTGGATAAGATCTATAACTCCGCCAGTTATTTTTTACATCATGTGTAGCTATATTTTGCACTGTTGTGTTATTTTCATCTTAAAATTGGGATGATTAAGTAAAGCAAGGCTTGAAAACTTCAGAACACATGCACAGTAGCTAGCCACTAGCTTTAGTTTGACCAAGTAAAAGGGGCCAGCTCAACAGACAAACTGGTTTCAGGTCATATTCTACAAACACAAGAACACAATGGTTTAAGGTTTTGAGTTGACCCCCCAATAAGCCTTGATGATGAAGACAGTATGTGGTTCCTGTTTATGTTAGAGCCTGATTATCTCTAACAGGAAATGTCAGTCTGATCCCATGGGGATGTAGTAGCTCCTATGGAAACCCCTAGTTATAAGGGGGGGGCATAGAGGGTAGTGACCACTTCAGGCCAAACTCCTAGGGAGGCCATGGAGGGTAGTGACCACTTCAGGCCAAACCTCTATGTAGGTCATGGAGGGTAGTGACCACTTCAGGCCAAACCCCTTTGTAGGCCATGGAGGGTAGTGACCACTTCTGGTCAAACCCCTATGTAGGCCATGAGGGTAGTGACCACTTCAGGCCAAACCCCTATGTATGCCATGGATGGTAGTGACCACTTCTGGCCAGACCCCTAGGGAGGTCATGGAGGGTAGTGACCACTTCAGGCCATACCCCTAGGGAGGCCTTGGAGGGTAGTGACCACTTCAGGCCAAACCCCTATGTAGGACATGGAGGGTAGTGACCACTTCAGGCCAGACCCCTATGTAGGCCATGGAGGGTAGTGACCACTTCAGGCAAAACCCCTAGGGAGGTCATGGAGGGTAGTGACCACTTCAGGCCAAACCCCTATGTAGGTCATGGAGGGTAGTGACCACTTCAGGCCAAACCCCTATGTAGGCCATGGAGGGTAGTGACCACTTCAGGCCAAACCCCTATGTAGGCCATGGAGAGTAGTGACCACTTCAGGCCAGACCCCTATGTAGGACATGGAGGGTAGTGACCACTTCAGGCCAAACCCCTATATGTAGGCCATGGAGAGTAGTGACCACTTCAGGCCAGACGCCTATGTAGGCCATGGAGGATAGTGACCACTTCAGGCCAAACCCCTAGGTAGGCCATGGAGGGTAGTGACCACTTCAGGCCAGATCCCTATGTAGGCCATGGAGGGTAGTGACCACTTCAGGCCATACCCCTAGGTAGGTCATGGAGAGTAGTGACCACTTCAGGCCAGACCCCTAGCTAGGTAGGTCATGGAGGATAGTGACCACTTCAGGCCAGACCCCTTTTGGTTTGCAATTCTGCTTAAGATTTACATTATTGAAACATTTAGTGAATGGACAGATCCTATTGAGAAGTCTTGTGTATGGATTTCTGTTTGTACATTGTAGGAATGGGTGACTGCCACAGATATCAGAATTGTATTGACGAGGATGAATACGTTTGGAGATGAAGTCTTTGGTGATCCTCAGGTCCTGAAATCTTACTTCTATGCCATCTCGGACTTAGCTGTTGGTGCCAGGTTTGTACTTCTATGCCATCTCAGACTCAGCTGTTGGTGCCAGGTTTGTTCTTTTATGCCATCTGGGACTTAGCTGTTGGTGCCAGGTTTGTACTTCTATGCCATCTCGAACTTAGCTGTTGGTGCCAGGTTTGTACTTCTATGCCATCTCAGACTCAGCTGTTGGTGCCAGGTTTGTTCTTTTATGCCATCTGGGACTTAGCTGTTGGTGCGTTGGTGCCAGGTTTGTACTTCTATGCCATCTGGGACTTAGCTGTTGGTGCCAGGTTTGTACATCTATGCCATCTCAGACTTAGCTGATGGTGCCAGTGAGCTTATGTCATGGCACGGCGTCCGTTGTCCATCCCTCTGTCCTTCCGTCCGTCGTCCGTCCGTCAACATTTCCTTTAAATCGCTACTAGTCATAGAGTTCTGAATGGATTGTAACCAAATTTGGCCACAAACATCCTTGAGGGAGGGGGAACAAAACTTGTATAAATTTTAGCTCTGACCCCCCCCCGGGGGCAGGAGGAGCATGGCCCAATAGAGGAAATAGAGGTAAATCCTTTAAATCGCTACTTGTCCTAGAGTTCTGCATGGATTGTAACCAAATTTTTCCAATAACATCCTTCGGGGAAGGGGAACAGAACTTGTATACATTTTGGCTCTGACCCCCCCCGGGGGCTGGAGGGGCGGGCCCAATTTGGGAAATAGAGGTAATTCTATAAATAGCTACTTGTCCTAGAGTTCTGCATGGGTTGTAACCAAATTTGGTCAAAAACATCCTTGGGGGAAGATGAACAGAACTTGCATAAATTTTGGCTCTGACCCCCCGATGACAAGAGGGTGGGGCCCAATAGGGGAAATAGAGGTAAATCCTATAAATTGCTACTTGTACTAGAGTTCTGCATGGATTGTAACCAAATTTGGCCACAAACATCCTTGGGGAAAGGGGAACAGAACTTGTAAATATTTTGGCTCTGACCCCCCTGGGCCAGGAGTGGCGGGGCCCAATTGGGGAAATAGGGGTAATTCTATAAATCGCTACTTGTCCTAGAGTTTTGCATGGATTGTAACCGAATTCAGCCACAAACATCCTTGGGAGAAGGGGAACAGAACTTGAATAAATTTTGCCTCTGACCCGCTGGGGGCAGGAGGGGTGGGCCCCAATAGGGGAATTAGAGGTAAATATTAAAATTCCTTCAGAAAAGAAACGATGAACCTGTATTCAGAACATTACTTGGCATTACAAACCAGGTGAGCGATACAGGATCTCTGGGCCTATTGTTATCATTATTGTGCAGTCAGAGTTTTGTGTTTTATACCTTTAATTTCACTATTGGAAATGAGCTAGAATTTGGCTGAAACAAAAGTGAGATTATTCTGATTCTGACTCCAAATTTTGTTTGTTGTGTGACAGATGTAAGTGTAATGGCCACGCCAGTGTCTGTAACAAGGTGGACGTAGACGGAGATATCCAGCTGGTCTGTGAATGCCGCCACAACACCACAGGGCCAAACTGTGAGAGATGTCTACCAACTCACAATGACCGACCCTGGGGAAGGGCCACTGAGCGAAATGCTCATGAGTGTCTCCGTAAGTCATCACACTGAACTGTAATCCCCCATAGTGCCCTTACATAAATTCACCATTTTATTGTTCTCCTTCAATTAACAATGAATGATATGTGAATTGATGATATTTTGTTTGAACAAAGAGAAATCACCTTGATTGTTATATTTATGTGTACTAACACAACTAACTCACAGATAGTGTTAATGTTGACATTTATTCATCTGTTTTGTCAAACCAAGACAAAGAAGAAAATAACCTTTTTTTTATCAAAGTTCTTGATACTCTTTCATTAATCATAACAAACATTTAGTTCTTATGGTTCTGTATTGTTCATGCTTACTGGATATTAGATGAGGTAAGTGTTTCCAAACATGCTTTGTAGAATTAATGTTTCCTGTCAGATGTGTATAATGTATATCTGGTGGTTTTTATATTGCTCATATTACTAGAGTGTTATCCTATGTAGCCACTGATGATTAAGATCTGTGACACATAGTTTGATGTGTTCTACTAATGACTTAAAAAGCTTGTTCACACTCAAAATTTCACAATGAATTTAAACTGCACGAAAATTTTCAAATGTGAGTTAAGTTTAGTTAATGACTGAAGTAGCCACCAGTTGCTACATGATTGTTTTAGATATGCAACAGAATAGAAAGCCTGGTTAGAAATTAAGCATTAAGTGATACAGAAATAAAAAGTTTGATAATTTTGAGATATAATGAATAGTCCTTCATTGTAAAAGCGGATGTCTGTAGTCTATGAAGTGAGTTATTATGAATGTGATGTTATGTTTGTTGAACCAATTTAGGCTGTGACTGTAACGGCAAAGCTGATGGCTGTTACTTTGACGCTGACCTGTACGCCCAGACTGGACATGGTGGCTACTGTATCGACTGTCGGGACAATACTGATGGACCTAAGTGTGAGAGATGTAAGGATAACCATTACCGCCGACCAGAGGACAACATGTGTACTCCCTGTAATTGTAACCCTGTAGGTAGGTATACCCCGGACCAGAGAACAACATGTGTACTCCCTATAACTGTAACCCTGTAGGTAGGTATACCGCTGACCAGAGGACAACATGTGTACTCCCTGTAACTGTAACCCTGTAGGTAGGTATACCACTGACCAGAGGACGACAACATGTGTACTCCCTGTAACTGTAACCCTGTAGGTAGGTATACTACTGACCAGAGGACAACATGTGTACTCCCTGTAACTGTAACCTTGTAGGTAGGTATACAGCCGACCAGAGGACAACATGTGTACTCCCTGTAACTGTAACCCTGTAGGTAGGTATACAGCCGACCAGAGGACAACATGTGTACTCCCTGTAACTGTAACCCTGTAGGTAGGTATACCGCCAACCAGAGGACAACATGTGTACTCCCTGTAACTGTAACCTTGTAGGTAGGTATACCGCCAACCAGAGAACAACATGTGTACTCCCTGTGACTGTAACCCTGTAGGTAGGTATACCACCGACCAGAGGACAACATGTGTACTCCCTGTAACTGTAACCCTGCAGGTAGGTATACCACCGACCAGAGGACAACATGTGTACTCCCTGCAACTGTAACCTTGTAGGTAGGTATACCGCCGACCAGAGGACAACATGTGTACTCCCTGTAACTGTAACCCTGTCGGTAGGTATACCGCAGGCAAGAGGACAACATGTGTACTCCCTGTAACTGTAACCCTGTCGGTAGGTATACAGCCGACCAGAGGACAACATGTGTACTCCCTGTAACTCTAACCCTGTAGGTAGGTATACAGCCGACCAGAGGACAACATGTGTACTACCTATAACTATAACCTTGTAGGTAGGTATACCGCCGACCAGAGGACGACAACATGTGTACTCCCTGTAACTGTAACCCTGTAGGTAGGTATACCGCCAACCTGAGGACAACATGTGTACTCCCTGTAACTGTAACCTTGTAGGTAGGTATACCGCCAACCAGAGGACAATATGTGTACTCCCTGTAACTGTTACCCTGTAGGTAGGTATAACCCTGACCAGAGGCCAAAGTGTGTATTCCTCTAAAAGAAACACTGTAAAGTTTACTTATAATAGCTAACTGAGATACATGTAAGTCCCTGAGATATGTGTAACTCTCTGAGGTACATGTAATTCCCTGAGATATGTTTAACTCCCTGAAGTACATGTAACTTCTTGAGATAACTGTGTGGTACGTGTAATTCTCGGAGATATATTTAACTTCTGAAGTACGTGTAACTCCCTGCGATAACTGTGAGATATGTGTAACTCTTTGAAATAGTGTAACTCTCTGAGATACGTGTAACTCCCTGAGATAAGTGTGAGGTAAGTGAAACTTCCTGATGTACGTATAACATGTAACTCTCTGACATAACTCTGTGAGACATATGTAATTCTCTGAGATATGTGTAACTCTCTGAGATATGTGTAACTCTGAGATATGTGTAATTCTCTGAGATATATGTAACTCTCTTAGATATGTGTAATTCTCTGAGATATGTGTAACTCTGAGACATATGTAACTCTCTGAGGTACTTCTAAATCTGAGGTATGTGTATCTCTCTGAGATATGTGTGACTCTCTGAGGTACGTGTAACTCTGAGGTACGTGTAACCCTGAGGTACATGTAATTCTCTGAGATATATGTAACTCTCTTAGATATGTGTAATTCTCTGAGATATGTGTAACTCTGAGACATATGTAACTCTCTGAGGTACTTCAAAATCTCTGAGGTATGTGTAACTCTCTGAGGTACGTGTAAATCTCTGAGATATGTGTAACTCTCTGAGACATAAGTAACTCTCTGAGGTACGTGAAACTCTGAGGTACGTGTAACTCTGGGAGATACGTATAACTCTGGGAGATACATGTAACTCTGAGATATTTGTAACTCTCTGAAATATTTGTAAATCTCTGAGGTACATGTAAATCTCTGAGATACGTATAACTCTGTGAGATACATGTAACTCTGAGATATGTATAACTCTCTGAAATATATGTAAATCTCTGAGGTACATGTAAATCTCTGAGATATGTGTAAATCTCTGAGATATGTGTAACTCTGTGAGATACGTATAACTCTGGGAGATACATGTAACTCTGAGATATGTGTAACTCTCTGAAATATATGTAAATCTCTGAGGAACCTGTAAATCTCTGAGGTACGTGTAAATCTCTGAGATATGTGTAACTCTGTGAGATACGTATAACTCTGGGAGATACATGTAACTCTGAGATATGTGTAACTCTCTGAAATATATGTAAATCTCTGAGGTACGTGTAAATCTCTGAGGTACGTGTAAATCTCTGAGATATGTGTAACTCTGTGAGATACGTATAACTCTGGGAGATACATGTAACTCTGAGATATGTGTAACTCTCTGAAATATATGTAAATCTCTGAGGTACGTGTAAATCTTTGAGATACGTGTAACTCTCTGAGATATGTGTAACTCTGAGGTACGTGTAACCCTGAGGTACGTGTAATTCTCTGAGATATGTGTAACTCTCTGAGACATAAGTAACTCTCTGAGGTACGTGAAACTCTGAGGTACGTGTAACTCTGCGAGATACGTATAACTCTGGGAGATACATGTAACTCTGAGATATGTGTAACTCTCTGAAATATTTGTAAATCTCTGAGGTACGTGTAAATCTCTGAGATACGTATAACTCTGTGAGATACATGTAACTCTGAGATATGTGTAACTCTCTGAAATATATGTAAATCTCTGAGGTACGTGTAAATCTTTGAGATACGTGTAACTCTCTGAGATATGTGTAACTCTGAGATATATGTAACTCTGAGGTACGTTTAAATCTCTGAGATAGGTGTTAATCTATGAGATATGTGTAACTCTGTGAGATACATGTAACTCTCTGAGATACGTGTAAGTCTGAGATATTTGTAACTCTGTGAGATACGTGTAAGTCTGAGATATTTGTAACTCTGTGAGATATATGTAACTCTCTGAGGTACATGTATCTCTCTATGATATGTGTAGCTCCCAGAGATACGTGTAATTCCCAGAGATACAAAAATTCCCTGAGCTAAGTGAGCCCTGAGCCTTACCTGGTTTTATTACAGGATCTGAGGACCTCCAGTGTGATAGTATTGGGCGTTGTCAGTGTAAGTCTGGAGTGACCGGTGACAAGTGTGACCGCTGTGAAGTCGGACACTTCGACTTTGGCCAGTATGGATGCAAGTAAGTGAAATATGTTTTACTGTGTGTGTACTATTACTTTAGGGTATCAGTTGTTATCTTTTATGTCAAATACATGTAGATTTAAATACAAATACCCGTAACCATTTCATTGAAAGTGAATTTCATTGAGTTATGTAACATTATTCTGCATAATTAGATAACATTCATAGCAATTTTTGGCTTTGTTTTATTTCTGAGCTCAAAATTGTGCGAATGGTTGGGGTTCAGATTGGTTGCATCCATCAGGGATTCAGAATCAACACTGGTACAGTTGGGCTGAACCTTATCTTCATCATGTTAAATGTGTGATTTGTTTTTAGGCTCTGCGGCTGTAATGTTGCCAGCCTTCTCGACATTATCTTCATCATGTTAAATGTGTGATTTGTTTTTAGGCTTTGCAGCTGTAATGTTGTCGGCCTTCTCGACATTATATTCATCATGTAAAATGTGTGACTTGTTTTTAGGCCCTGCAGCTGTAATGTTGTCAGCCTTCTCGACTTTATCTTCATCATGTTAAATGTGTGATTTGTTTTGAGGCCCTGCGGCTGTAATGTTGTCAGCGTTCTCGACATTATCTTCATCATGTTAAATGTGTGACTTGTTTTTAGGCCCTGCGGATGTAATGTTGTCAGCCTTCTCGACATTATCTTCATCATGTTAAATGTGTGATTTGTTTTTAGGCCCTGCGGCTGTAATGTTGCCGGCAGTCTGGTGGTGGTAAATGACTTCCCTACTTGTAACCCCCTCGATGGTAACTGTCAGTGTAAGGAGCTTGTGGAGGGACGCACCTGTGACAGGTAAGTTACTGTATATTTACCTGTACACCTGTGACAGGTAAGTTACTGTATGTTTACCTGTACACCTGTGACAGGTAGGTTACTGTATATTTACCTTAACACCTGTGACTGGAAGGTTACTGTGTATTTACCTGTACACCTGTGACAGGTAGGTTACTGTATATTTACCTGTACACCTGTGACTGGTAGGTTACTGTATATTTACCTGTACACCTGTGACAGGTAGGTTACTGCATATTTACCTGTACACCTGTGACAGGTAGGTAGCTGTATATTTACCTGTACACCTGTGACAGGTAGGTTACTTATATTTACCTGTACACCTGTGACTGGTAGGGTATTATATATTAACCTGTACACCTGTGACAATTAGGTAAATGTATATTTACCTGTACACCTGTGACAGGTAGGTTACTGTGTATTTACCTGTACACCTGTGACAGGTAGGTTACTGTGTATTTACCTGTACACCAGTGACAGGTAGGTTACTGTGTATTTACCTGTACACCTGTGACAGGTAGGTTACTGTATATTAACCTGTACACTTGTGACAGGTAGGTAACTGTTTATTTACCTGTACACTTGTGACAGGTAGGTTACTGTATATTTACCTGTACACCTGTGACAGGTAGGTTACTGTGTATTTACCTGTACATCTGTGACAGGTAGGTTACTGTATATTTACCTGTACACCTATGACAGGTAAGTTACTGTGTATTTACCTGTACATCTGTGACAGGTAGGTTACTGTATATTTACATGTACACCTGTGAGAGGTAGGTTACTGTAAATTTACCCGTACACCTATGACAGGTAGGTTACTGTATATTTACCTGTACACCTGTGACAGGTAGGTTACTGTATATGTACTGTACACCTATGACAGGTAGGTAACTGTATATTTACCTGTATGCCTGTGACAGGTAGGTAACTTTATATTCACTGCACACCTATGACAGGTAAGTTACTGTATATTTACCTGTATGCCTGTGACAGGTAGGTAACTGTATATTTACCTGTACGCCTGTGACAGGTAGGTAACTGTATATTTACCTGCACACCTGTGACAGGTAGGTTGCTGTATATTTACCTGCACACCTGTGACAGGTAGGTTGCTGTATACTTACCTGCACACCTATGACAGGTAGGTTACTGTATATTTACCTGTATGCCTGTGACAGGTAGGTAACTGTATATTTACCTGCACACCTGTGACAGGTAGGTTGCTGTATATTTACCTGCACACCTGTGACAGGTAGGTTGCAGTATATTTACCTGCACGCCTATGACAGGTAGGTTACTGTATATTTACCTGTACGCCTGTGACAGGTAGGTAACTGTATATTTACCTGTACACCTGTGACAGGTAGGTTACTGTATATTTACCTGTACGCCTGTGACAGGTAGGTAACTGTATATTTACCTGCACACCTATGACAGGTAGGTTACTGTATATTTACCTGTACGCCTGTGACAGGTAGGTAACTGTATATTTACCTGTACACCTGTGACAGGTAGGTTACTGTATATTTACCTGTTCTGATACAGATACACCTGTAATCTTTCAATCAATAGCTAGGACTATTACTGTGCTCTTTATATGAATTATCCTTATGCTGACTTGGGTTTGTGTTTATATTTCAGATGTAAATTGGGATATTTCAACCTGAACACTGATAATGAATTCGGATGTACTTCCTGTTTTTGTTATGGCCATTCGGAGGAGTGTTCCAGTGCTGCGGGCTACTATGCTAGGAGTATTACCTCAGACTTTGAGACAGGTTTGTTAGGAAACTGTCATATTTAGGAGTATTACATTCAATCTAATGTTAATCCATTTAAGATTGGAGACAACCAAGTATCACCTAAACCAGCAGCTTTGTGCTTGGATTATCACCTCAAATTTTGCTAATTTCTTTGTTTTTATATTCAGGTTCCATAGCAACCTTTAAAAGAACAAATGTTTCTTTAAATCCTTCATGTTCTACTGTATACACTGCGATTCAATTTCATCTTGAGGTAAACTAATACTACATAAATTATCTGACTTAATTGTAAACATCTTACTACTTTGTTAACAGGGAAGCAAAGATGGACAGCAGGAGACCGTGCTAACAATGTCATAGAAACGTCTTATGATGGCTTCCTACAACATATTGGTGTATCTTCTGATGATGACCAGCCAATCTACTTCCTGGCTCCTGGTAACTTAACAATACACTTTTTGTAGGGATTGTCGGTAGATTGACAAATTTGTAGGGATTTCTTCAAGTTTTTGTCTCGCTCATGATGAGAAGACATTTCTAGATATTTCTCTTTTTTTTCCAATCATTTAGACTTTGTTTATTTTTTGGAATGATTTGTATTTTAAAATGGTTGTAATCGGATGTAATTTTGAATCTTTCATCATTGTTCATGCCACAGCTCGTTACCTTGGAGATCAGAGATTCAGCTACAACCAGTACTTGACTTTTGACCTGCGTATTGGCCAGGACCGACCCCGTCCCCTTGCGGTCGACATTGTATTAGAAGGATCTGGTCAGCGCATCTCAACTGCTATCTACACTCAATCAAACCCCATGCCTGGCATCCAGAGTCAGACCTACAGATTCCGACTCCACCAACACCCCAACTACCAGTGGACACCTCGTCTCCAGGCCGGTGATTTCATCGCAATCCTTTCTAACCTGACTGCCATCAAGATCAGAGCCACATACAGTGACGGAGGTAAGTCTCGCCTCTAACTGTTTTCACCAGTGAAACTGAGACAGATACTTTTGGGACTGATCGATAAAACTGAGACAGATACTTTTGGGACTGATCAATAAAACTGAGACAGATACTTTTGGGACTGATCAATAAAACTGAGACAGATACTTTTGGGACTGATCAATAAAACTGAGACAGATACTTTTGGGACTGATCAATAAAACTGAGACAGATCCTTTTGGGACTGATCAATAAAACTGAGACAGATACTTTTGGGAACTATGAAACTGAGCAAAAGATACTTTCGGGGACCATGGAATTTGAGATCTAGATACTTTTATGGGCTGATCAGTAAAACTGAGATAAAGCAATTCTTTAGCTGGCATGTTATATAGGTATTGATTCTTCAACATGACAGTTGATATGTATGGTGTTTTTCTAGGTGTTGGTTTCCTTGACAATGTGCGTCTAGACACTGCCAGTCTGGGCTCCAATGGAGGGGAGGCTGCCCCATGGGTGGAACAGTGCGCCTGTCCAGAAGAATATGTCGGTCAGTTCTGTGAGTCGTGTGCAGCTGGCTTCATGAGATCACCAGCGTATGGCGGTCCTTTCTCCAGCTGTGTGCCCTGTCAATGTAACGGCCACTCAGAGAGCTGTGATCCTGACTCGGGTACGTATAATCACATATGTACCTGTATCTTCTCATTGGGACTGGTATGGTCATGTCAATTTGTTGTGAGAAAATGATGTCACTTCTCACATATAGATAGTACTGCTCTCAAAAAACAAATAATAAATCACTACCTACAGCAGATAGGTCTTTGTAACAAACTATTAAGATGAAAATTCAATCGCAACAAGCTGGGGTATCCTAGCTTAGATATCAGAACTCACAAACCCTCTACGAGTAACAACAGTCTCTTTACACTGATCTCTGTAACAAATGCAAGTATGGCCCACAGAGATTGTGTTTGAGAAGAAATGGGATAAGAGGAATGGAATGATTTTCATAAAAAAACAATAAGAAATAATACTGAAATACCATGTTATGCTTGCCAGCCTGTTTGAATATTGTTCATATGATCGAATCATATATGACCAGTGGAAGTCGGTGAACATTCTGTCCTAGCTTCCGTTTAATGTACAAATCATGACTGTGTATTTGTAGGCCGCTGTCGATGTGAACACAACACAGAGGGACAGAACTGCGAGATGTGTATTAAGGGTTACTATGGCAACCCTAGCCAGGGTACGGCTGACGACTGTCAGGTGTGTCCCTGCCCTAATGGAGGGGCGTGTGAGCAGCTCCCCGGGGGAGATGTTGTTTGTATCGAGTGTGCTGAGGGACATGGAGGTATGTACTAGTAAAATGTACTGTAGACCATCTGACACATAACCAAACTTAAACTGATGTTACAAGATATATATATAGATAAGCTTTCTCTATTGTTAGGATCAAATTTTCATGAACATATCAATGTCCTGTGTCATTCTGAAAAATGTAACATTTGCTGCGATGATAGCTTTTCCATTTATCTAATGACACCTCATCGTTATCATTTATACTTAAGATACAAAACTTTTTAAAAAGAAATCTTTTCTTTCTCATTTATACTTAAGATGACAAAAAAATTGAAAAGAAACTAGGTAACTTTTGTGATATGTTACAATGTTTACATGATATCTGTTGCTAGGTAACCTTTGTGATATGTTTCAATGTTTACATGATATCTGTTGCTAGGTAACCTTTGTGATATTTGTTTGGATGGTTACTACGGTGACCCTGCTGGTTTGAATGGCTTGGCTCGTCCTTGTGAGAAGTGTTTTTGTAACGAGAATGTGGACACGAATGCTGTGGGCAACTGTGACAGGTAATGATAATTCAAACAATACCTGATAAATGTAATTAAAATCATTAAATGTTAGTAAAGTTTTAATGAACACACTTACAGTGAATTCATGGTTACAGCATAGTCATTTCATTCCCTTTCATGGTTCCTATAAGATGTGTGTAACGTGTATAACCTACTATGTTTATAACAAGGTGATTTTGTTGGTCCCCAGAGCTTTGTTATAACTGTGTCTTCTGTATTTTTTGTGGTTTTAAAGAGAAAAGTAGATTTGTTTGAGTTAAGACAGAATATTGTTGTTTAAAGTGAAGTAATATAGGTTTTATTGAAATGATATAAGCTTTAGTTTCTCTGATGAATGACTTGACACTGTTATAGGACCACTGGAGAATGTCTCAAGTGCATCTATAATACTGCTGGCTTTAGCTGTGAGAAGTGTCTGCCTAGTTACTATGGAAACGCTCTTGCTGAAGAAAAAGGAGATTGTGAAGGTGAGATACTGCCATTGGGGTATACAAAGACTTATGGTGGATATTTAGGGTTGGTTGAAGGTTCTGCTGTGACGATTTATATTGTCTTTTGTTTCCAATATTGATATACAAGAGATACAAATGTAACCTTGTAACCTGTTTTGGTGAATGGCTTCAATTCTTCATATATTATGGAGCTAGCTATAGGCTTGTATTTTGGTGCAAGAAAAAAATTCAATTTTTTTGGTAAAATAAACAATTTATTGCGCTGGTAGTAGGGAGACATGAAAATTTGTTTGTCCAAGACATGTCATATTTTCTGAGGGCATAGCCTGAGTGCAATATGACCTGCCAGAGCAATAAATGAATATCATCACCACATTACATATTAACACTAACTGTCCAGTGTATGAATCAGCCATGGCCATTAAGACAATATTTGTGTTTGTTTACCAGCCTGTAACTGCTATCCCCCCGGTACCCTGAACACTGGAGGACTGCTATGTGATCCAACCAACGGACAGTGTCCATGTCTGCCTCATGTCATTGGACGCAAGTGTGACGCCTGTGAGGCCGGCTTCTGGAACTTGGACAGCGGAGCAGGTAAATACGCAGGAGATTGATTCACATTTCACATGTTACTGTTTACGATTTACATTTCACATATTACTGTTTATGATTTACGTTTCACATATTACTGTTTACAATTTACATTTCACATATGACTGTTTACGATTTACATTTCACATATTATTGTTTACGATTTACATTTCAAATATTACTGTCTACGATTTACATTTCACATATTACTATTTACGTTTAACATTTCACATATAACTGTTTATGATTTACGTTTCACATATAACTGTTTATGATTTACGTTTCACATATTACTGTTTATGATTTACATTTCACAAATTACTGTTTACGATTTACATTTCACATGTTTACAATTTACATTTTACATATTACTGTCTACGATTTACATTTCACATATTACTGTTTACAAATTACATTTCACATATTACTGTTTATGATTTACATTTCACATATTACTGTTTATGATTTACATTTCACATATTACTGTTTACGATTAACATTTCACATATTACTATTTACCAATTACATTTCACATATAACTGTTTATGATTTACGTTTCACATATAACTGTTTATGATTTACGTTTCACATATAACTGTTTATGATTTACATTTCACATATTACTGTTTATGATTTACATTTCACATATTACTGTTTATGATTTACATTTCACATATTACTGTTTACGATTAACATTTCACATATTACTTTTTACCAATTACATTTCACATATTACTGTTTACAAATTACATTTCACATATTACTGTTTATGATTTACGTTTCACATATTACTGTTTACGATTTACATTTCACATATTACTATTTACCAATTACATTTCACATGTTACTGTTTATGAATTACATTTTACATATTACTATTTACCAATTACATTTCACATATTACTGTTTATGAATTACATTTTACATATTACTGTTTACGATTTACATTTCACATATTACTATTTACCAATTACATTTCACATATTACTGTTTATGATTTACGTTTCACATGTTACTATTTACCAATTACATTTCACATATTACTGTTTATGATTTACATTTCACATATTATTGTTTATGATTTACGTTTCACATATTACTATTTACCAATTACATTTCACATATTACTATTTACCAATTACATTTCACATGTTACTGTTTATGAATTACATTTTACATATTACTATTTACCAATTACATTTCACATATTACTGTTTACAAATTACATTTTACATATTACTGTTTACGATTTACATTTCACATATTACTGTTTACGATTTACATTTCACATATTACTATTTACCAATTACATTTCACATATTACTGTTTACCAATTACATTTTACATGTTACTGCTTACTCATTAACAAAAGTCCCAGCTTACTACAAGATCACTATTCTTCTTAGTACAAGAAAAATATCTCTATTTTTGATAAAAATTTGCTTGGCAGGTATAGGAAACAGCTGTTTTAAATTGTTACTTAGCTCAACCAATATAGTAAGGTGTGGTACCATTCAATACCATCTTATTTCCATCAGTTTCTGAAGAACAAAAAAAATGTCATTTCAATCAAGATTATCATCTTTTTTTTTACCATTTTGGATAATTGCTTACCTAACATGGATTAAAACTAGGGATCAAAAATGCCAGTTTCTCTGTATGAAATTATTATTAATTCCATTGAAACTATTGAGTTGTAAAGAGGTAAATAATACATGTTTTTGGTGTGTACAGGATGTGAGGCATGTGACTGTCTGCCCATGGGCTCCCTCAACACTTCGTGTGAGGTGGGTGTTGGACAGTGTCAGTGTAAACCTGGAGTGACCGGGCGACGCTGTGACCAGTGTAAACCTTTCTACTACGGCTTCTCTGATGCTGGCTGTACAGGTAACATAGTGTTTTAGTCCTTGAGTTGAAACATTCAAACTGCATATTTCCATACTTTAGGAGCAATAATCAATGTGTACAGTCTATAACTGTGTTCCTGTCTTTGAAGCACTAATTCACGTACAGTGCCAAATTTTGTAAGAGAGTACTTCTGAAATTGAACCACCACATAGTTAATCACATTAAATTTGATTTCGTTAAGATAAACATGTAACAGTATGTTTGCTGCTCCATATTAGGTGTCTATTCTGTATCTAGTTACCTGTTGTTTGACTATGTTGGCTGCTCTATATTAGGTGTCTATTCTGTATCTAGTTGCCTGTTGTTTGACTATGTTGGCTGCTCTGTATAAGGTGTCTATTCTGTATCTAGTTACCTGTTTTTTTTTTTGCTGCTCTGTATTAGTTGTCTATTCTGTATCTAGTTACCTGTTGTTTGACTATGTTTGCTGCTCTATATTAGGTGTCTATTCTGTATCTAGTTACCTGTTGTTTGACTATGTTGGCTGCTCTGTATTAGTGTGTATTCTGTATGTAGTTTCCTGTTGTTTGACTATGTTTGCTGCTCTATATTAGGTGTCTATTCTGTATCTAGTTACCTGTTGTTTGACTATGTTTGCTGCTCTGTATTAGGTGTCTATTCTGTATCTAGTTACCTGTTGTTTGACTATGTTTGCTGCTCCGTATTAGGTGTCTATTCTGTATCTAGTTACCTGTTGTTTGACTATGTTTACTGCTCTGTATTAGGTGTCTATTCTGTATCTAGTTACCTGTTGTTTGACTATGTTTGCTGCTCTGTATTAGGTGTCTATTCTGTATCTAGTTACCTGTTGTTTGACTATGTTTGCTGCTCTGTATTAGGTGTCTATTCTGTATCTAGTTACCTGTTGTTTGACTATGTTGGCTGCTCTGTATTAGTGTGTATTCTGTATCTAGTTACCTGTTGTTTGACTATGTTTGCTGCTCTATATTAGGTGTCTATTCTGTATCTAGTTACCTGTTGTTTGACTATGTTTGCTGCTCTGTATTCGGTGTCTCTTCTGTATGTAGTTTCCTGTTGTTTGACTATATTTGCTGCTCCGTATTAGGTGTCTATTCTATATCTAATTATCTGTTATATTTTAGCCTGTAACTGTGATCCTGAAGGCTCCCTCAATCTCCAGTGTGATAATAACGGTCAGTGTTCCTGTCAGCCCAACATTGAGGGTCAGCGCTGTGACCGCTGTATGGAAAACAAGTACAACCTTACAGCAGGCTGTCTAGGTAAGGGACATAACTCTATCCTCTACTGCATAGTAGCTATAAAGGTGTAATCAAAATTTAATTAACCACAAGTCAATAGTGGAAGTTATCTATCCTGGATTGTCAGATATTATGTTCAGTTAAGCATTTAACAAAGCTTTCATGTTACAAAATCATTAATGAAACTGATTAAAGCTATAGAAATGTGTTCAGTATTAAACTTTCCATATTGAGTCTGTATTTTGTCTGCCTCAGATTGTCCTGCCTGTTACACTTTGGTCCAGGATCGTGTAAATGTACACCGTGGTAAACTGGCTGGGCTCAATGACCTCATCGTCAACATTGGTAACAACCCGAGTGCCTTCAATGACACTGAGTTCCTATCCTACATGAATCAAGTCAACGACTCCGTGATCATGCTGCTGGACGAGGCAAGGGGAGCTGTCAGTAAGTACATGTGTACCCAAGTTAGGGAGTGTTACAATACACTGTAAAGTTGTTTTTTAGCTCACCTGGGCCAAAGGACCAAGGTGAGCAGATGCGATACCGTGGCCTCTGGCATCCGGCGATCGTCGTCTGTCATCCGTCAGTCATCCGTCTGTCCGTCAACAATTGACTTCTTCTCCATAACCACTTGTCAGAATTTGACTAAATTTGAAACTAAGCATGAGATAGCTCTCATAATACAATATGTCCTTAAATATAAAATTATAGGGCAACGATTCAAAATTGTACAAATGATGGGGCTGAACTTCCCATCCCATATGATGTATAATTGTTGTTTCACTGTGTCCATATTTCCCCAGGTGACAATGGCACTTTGGGAAGACAGTTGGCAGATCTTAAGATGGCTGTACAAGATGTTCTAGTAAGGGCTGGAATTATCACCTCGAACATCAACTCGGCCGAGAGGATGTCCCAGGACAGTGAACAAGACGTACAGCAGGCACAGGACGCCATCAACCGTGCTGAACAGACCCTGCAGGCTGCTGAGACCTATATAGACATGGAGGGGCGTAAGGCACTCCAACAGGCACAGAACGCTCTCAATCAGTTTGGACAACAGTCAGCCCAGATGACGGAGATTGCCAACAAGGCTCGTAATGAGTCTATGAAGTAAGAAATAAAATTGTGCAATGTCATTATAGCAAAATCCACAGGAGTTGTTGAAAAATTACAACACAAAAACTTTGCTGATGAGCACAAAAATGAAAATAAAATTTATTGTAATGAATCCAAAAACAAAAAGTAAATGTAAAAGGGAACAGCTGAAGAAATACATTTTGATGGAAACGTCAAAAAAAAAAAAAAAAAAATGATATTGACGAAGGATAATCACAAAAATATTTATCTACGAAGCTGATGTTTCAATATTGTTTTTCAGACAAAAAGAAGAAGCAGATAGGATTGAAGGTATTGCCAACATGGCGCTCAACATGTCTTTGGAAGCTCGTCGTATGGCTGAGGAAATCTTGAGACAGCCCGACCAGACCAAGGATGACATTCAACGTCTGGCTCAGGAGTAAGTAGCAGCGTTTCTATAGTAACAACACCCCCATCTGTATCATTACATCTCTATGGTAGTAGTACTCTATTGTCTCTAGATCAAATAAATAAAAAATGAAAAATTAAACTGAAGAAGGAAAAATATCTTACTCTAAATGATACATAGTTTACATAGTATCGTTTGATTATAGATTTGAGGAGGCAGACCGACTGTACAATAGGACCAAGCTATTTGCTGACAATGTGAAGGAGCGTGCCAAGGAAGCCTACGAGGAAGCCCTGGAGCTTTACGCTGATGCTACCAAGATCAAGCTTCCAAACATTGACGTACCAACTCTCATAGGCAACACCTCACAGATCAAATCAGAGGTAAAAATTAGACTTTCTGCTCATCTTTTGGAAGCCCTTGTTCAGATACTAGTATGAAAACTAGGCATAAATTTTATGACGTAAAAAAAACTGTATAGCTGCGAATTTTATGCAAGACACTTGTTATACTGTAAATTTATGTGTTGTACGTTTCTTCATCTGTCTTGATACAGGTTTCTCCGGCCTACAGGGTGTAATTGTTAGTCTGTATTGATTAAGTTTTCTCTGGCCTACAGGATGTAATTGTGAATCTGTCTTGATACAGGTTTCTCTGGCCTACAGGGTGTAATTGTTAGTCTGTCTTGATACAGCTTTCTCTGGCCTACAGGGTGTAATTGTGATCTGTCTTGATACAGGTTTCTCCGGCCAACATTGTGTAATTGTAAGTCTGTCTTGATACATGTTTCTCTGGCTTACAGGATGTAATTGTTGGTCTGTCTTGATACAGGTTTCTCTGGCCTTCAGGATGTAATTGTTGGTCTGTCTTGATACAGCTTTCTCCGTCCTACAGGGTGTAATTGTGATCTGTCTTGATACAGGTTTCTCCGGCCAACATTGTGTAATTGTAGGTCTGTCTTGATACAGGTTTCTCCGGCCAACATTGTGTAATTGTTGGTCTGTCTTGATACAGGTTTCTCTGGCCTACAGGGTGTAATTGTTAGTCTGTCTTGATACAGGTTTCTCCGGCCAACAGGGTGTAATGGTATCAGTTGCTGCTGATCATAAGTTACATACTTTCAGATGGAACTGACTTTAGAATCACTTTCAGATGTTACCGACTTTAGAATCACTTTCAGATGTTACTGACTTTAGAATCACTTTCAGATGTTACTGAGCTGACATTAGAATCACTTTCAGATGTTACTGACTTTTGAATCACTTTCAGATGTTACTGACTTTAGAATCACTTTCAGATGTTACTGACTTTAGAATCACTTTTAAATGTAAGTGACATTACAATCACTATCAGATGTAACTGACTTTCGAATCACTTTCAGATGTTACTGACTTTAGAATCAGTTTCAGATGTTACTGACTTTAGAATCACTTTCAGATGTTACTGACTTTAGAATCACTTTCAGATGTTACTGACTTTAGAATCACTTTGGGATGTTACTGATTTTAGAATCACTTTCAGATGTTACTGACTTTAGAATCACTTTAAGATGTTACTGATTTTAGAATCACTTTCAGATGTTACTGACTTTAGAATCACTTTCAGATGTAACTGACTTTAGAATCACTTTCAGATGTAATTATCCCGTGCCCAACGAAGTTGGCGGGGGATATACAAATGGGTTCCGTCTGTCCGTCCGTCCGTCTGTCTGTCCGTCCGTCCGTCTGTCTGTCCGTCCGTCTGTCTGTCCATCTGTATGAATGGTTTCTGGAGCATAACTCTAAAACCAGTAGATATTTCCATGAAACTTCATACACACATTGGTCTTATGGTCTAGTAGTGCCTTTTGCTATTTTTAGGTTTTCATTTTTTTGCATTTTTTTCGTAACCATGGAAACATTGCTGAAAATGTCATATTTTTGTACCAGGTTCGTTTCCGGAGCATAACTCTAAAACCAGAAGAGATATTTCCATGAAACTTTATAGACACATTGGTCTAATGGTCTAGTATAGAACGAATATACGTACCCGGCCTACTATACCTTTCGGCCTGGTACGAATTGGTTCCTATGCATGTGTCGTAGTGGAGCACTGCCTCCGAAAATCACTCGGGCATAGTTTTCTATACTTTTTTGTAGGTTTCCAATTATTTTATGCGTATACATGCATTTACATATCATTTTTGTCCAAAACAAACATAACTACCATTCTTAATATCTGCCATACCGCTCACAAGACGTCAAATTCACAATTTGTGGACTTGCCGTATAAATTCCCTTCAGAATGACCTTCATATGTATTATGTAAAAAAATAATGCCTCGATGAGAATTTGATATTTTATGTGGTTCAGTTTTATTGCCTAGTAGGTAAGCGATATCAAACAAGTACGATAAAATGCAAACAAACGTTTTATAATGGTTTGCATAATCATTACTTTGCTCCATTAGCAGTAATAGGCACCATTTGTAGCTCTAAAGACGACACCATTTTCTGTCAAAAAGTCTATTGAGCTACAATATTGCAGCTAGGTCTAGTAGTGCCTTTTGCTATTTTAAGGTTTTCACTTTTTGTACTTTTTCTGTAACTATGGAAACATTGCTGAAAATATCATATTTATGTAGCAGGTTCATTTCCGGAGCATAACTCTAAAACCAGCAGAGATATTTCCACGAAACTTCATAGACACATTCTTTTTATGGTCTAGTAGTACCTTTTGCTATTTTTAGGTTTTCAGTTTTTGCACTTTTTCCGTTACCATGGAAACATTGCTGAAAATATCATGGTAAATGGTAAATGTTACTTTGCAAAACTCCACCCATCTTAGTGTATATAGTCTAATATATATATAAATGTCAAGGCTGTATACCTGATTCAACAATTGCAGCTTCGCTCTACTTGAATTATACTCCATCTTTCTTTAGCTCAACTTCCTTTTTCCTGTTTTTTTCATACACATAAGTCTCAACAATCAAACTTACTTCAGCTTTGATATCTCCATTGGCGGCGGATCTGAATGACTATGTCCTTGTTGACTTTAGAATCACTTTCAGATGTAACTGAGCTGACTTTAGAATCACTTTCAGATGTAACTGAGCTGACTTTAGAATCACTTTCAGATGTTACTGACTTTAGAATCACTTTTAATTGTAAGTGACATTACAATAACTATCAGATGTAACTGACTTTAGAATCACTTTCAGATGTTACTGATTTTAGAATCACTATCAGATGTTACTGACTTTAGAATCACTTTCAGATGTTACTGACTTTAGAATCACTATCAGATGTTACTGACTTTAGAATCACTATCAGATGTTACTGACTTTAGAATCACTTTCAGATGTTACCGACTTTAGAATCACTTTCAGATGTTACTGACTTTAGAATCACTTTCAGATGTTACTGACTTTAGAATCACTTTCAGATGTTACTGACTTTACAATCACTTTCAGATGTTACTGACTTTAGAATCACTTTTAAATGTAAGTGACATTACAATCACAATCAGATGTAACTGACTTTCGAATCACTTTCAGATGTTACTGACTTTAGAATCTCTTTCAGATGTTACTGACTTTAGAATCACTTTCAGATGTTACTGACTTTAGAATCACTTTCAGATGTTACTGACTTTAGAATCACTTTCAGATGTTACTGACTTTAGAATCACTTTCAGATGTTACTGACTTTAGAATCACTTTCAGATGTTACTGACTTTAGAATCACTTTCAGATGTTACTGATTTTAGAATCACTATCAGATGTAACTGACTTTAGAATCACTTTCAGATGTTACTGACTTTATAATCACTTTCAGATGTTACTGACTTTAGAATCACTGTACTTACAGGCCAATGACATTAAGGAGGAAGCCGAGCGTCTGATTCAGCAGAACAAACAGCTCCTAATGGATGTGGAGGGTCAGAAGGGCGAGGCCAACCAACTTCTGGGGAGTGTGATGGGCAAACAACAGGTAAGTTCTACTGATAAACAACGTATCACTTCTGAACAGGTAAGTTCTACTGATAAACAACGTATCACTACTGAACAGGTAAGTTCTGCTGATAAACAATGCATCACGCTACTGCACAATAACCTTCATGATAGATAAGTAAAACTGACGGAACAACAACAGTGATTGAACCCATGTTAAATGGTGATTGTGAGCAGAGATTTCATATTCCATATAATTTAAGTTATAGAGGTTTCATTTTCTATATACTTTATGTTACAAAAATTTCACTTTCTACTTCATGTTACAGAGGTTTCATTTTCTATACACTTAATGTTACAGAGGTTTCACTTTCCATGTATTTTATGTTAGAGAGATTTCATGTTCCATGTACTTAATATTACAGAGAATTGACACGTTGTTGGCAGAAGTTGATGTAGCACGCGCCATGGCCAGGGATGCTGTCAACAAGGCAGAGAAGACCTTACAGGAGGCTAACAACACCTTACAGACACTGCTGGGTAATTATACAAATCTAACAAATGGATGTAAACAAACTTTAGATTGCTGGGTACAAATACTTTGTTTCCAGGCTTTGATTGATACTTTATCTCCAGGCTTTGATAAATACTTTATCTACAGGCCTTGATAAATACTTTATCTCCAGGCTTTGATAAATACTTTATCACCAAGCTTTGATAAATATTTTATCTCCAGGCTTTGATAAATACTTTATCTCCAGGCTTTGATAAATAATTTATCTACAGACTTTGATAAATACTTTATCTCCAGTCATTGATAAATACTTTATCTCCAGGCTTTGATAAATACTTTATCTCCAGGCTTTAATAAATACTTTATTTCCAGGCCTTGATAAATACTTTATCACCAAGCTTTGATAAATACTTTATCTCCAGGCTTTGATAAATACTTTATCTCCAGGCTTTGCTATATACTTTATCTACAGGTTTTGATAAATACTTTTCTCTACAGGTTTGATAAATACTTTATCACAAGGCTTTGATAAATACTTTATCTCCAGGCTTTGATAAACACTTTATCTTCAGGCTTTGATAAATACTTTATCTTTAGGCTTTGATAAATACTTTATCTCCAGGCTTTGATAAATACTTTATCTCCGGGCTTTGATAAATACTTTATCTCCAGGCTTTGATAAATCTCCAGACTTTGATAAATACTTTATATTCAGGCTTTGATAAATACTTTATTTCCAGGCTTTGATAAATACTTTATCTTCAGGCTTTGATAAATACTTTATCTTCAGGCTTTGATAAATACTTTATCTTTAGGCTTTGATAAATACTTTATCTCCAGACTTTAATAAATATTTTATCTTCAGTCTTTGATAAATACTTTATCTCCAGGCTTTGATAAATACTTTATCTTCAGGCTTTGATAAACACTTTATCACCAGGCTTTGATAAATACTTTATCTACAGGTTTTGATAAATACTTTATCTTCAGGCTTTGATAAATACTTTATCTACAGGTTTTGATAAATACTTTTTCTACAGCCTTTGATAAATACTTTCTCTACGGTTTTTGATAAATACTTTATCTCCAGGCTTTGATAAATACTTTATCTTCAGGCTTTGATAAAGAAGTACAGAACAGTAAGGGAGAGGCAGATGCAGCACTACGGAAGATTCCACAAATAGAGGGTATGATCCAGGAGGCTGAGAACAAAACTAAAGAGGCCAGCGATGCCTTAGCCGGGGCCGAGAATGACGCCAACATGGCATTGTCACTAGCCAAGCAGGCACAGGACACCGCACAGAACGCTTCACAGGTAAGCAGTCATACAGAGGTCCTTTTGATGGTGATCATGTGATGGGGCATGGTGGCCTATCATATCTCAGCATGTGTTCATTATTTTATCTTCAAGTTTTACTCAAACCTTAGGCCCTAGATCAGTAAGTAGACAATAAGTGGGTATATGTTTGTTAAAAAACGATCGACATTGTTCAGATCTAGGTACACATGCAGTAAAATGTTGTATTTGTATGTCATTAAGTTTTCTGGGTGGAACAGCTGCACATATTTGGTATTAAACTTGCTGACCATGAAACAACTCCAATGTTTTTGTGTTATTAATTTGCTGTTTATGAAAAAGTTTCACATTGAAAATATTGTTTAATATCTTCACATGGTACATTTTCGTGATTTATTATGCTATCATTGAGTATAGCAAAAATAAAAATCTTAATGATAATAATCAAATTATTTTATATAATTATATCAAAGAAATAATCTTTATTACTTTAAAAAAACAAAAAGAAGAAAAAACACATACAAAAAATCAGATATCAAGTTTTTGAAGAAGAATTTTGATATAAACTATAGTAAATTTTGTATTTGTAGGCTGCCAGTAGGATCCGCTCAGAGGCAGATGTGACCAAGGACCGCGCCATGAATCTCAAGGACGAAGCTGACCGCCTCTCTGGCCAGGTCAATACCACTGATGTTAGACTGACCAATCTGGAGAGTCAAGCTGACGAGGATTCACGACTTATTGATGAGGTAGGTGGGCCATCAAAGCCTTACAATGTCGGCCATATCATACCTCCTATAGTCGGTGCAGGGATACTGGAATCGCCCTATTTGGATGTGGTCCACAAACCATTTTTGATCAACTCCTCCCAAATATACAAATTACTGGACAGATTTCAATGAAACTTCACAGTCGTGTTGGCAACGATATGTAGACATACAAGAAGGCTTTATTTTCTGAAATATTAAATATAAACTTTATTTATTTTACATCGATTGAGAAACAAGTTATACAACTTGTGTAAATCACTCTCGATGGCCCGGATGTAAGTGCGCGAGGGGTCTTTCTGAAATATTTGGGTGCCATGGTAACCAGATTTTTGTAAAATGGTCAATTACTCATAAGTCATCAATTTTGTGTTAACTCTGTGACAAGTGATATTACATATAGGTGACACATTCAATATCACATGATTTCATATGGTTACCATGCAAATGTAACAGAGGTCTCTGAAAAGTCAAAATGAACATATATGTACTTTTTGTCCTATTTTCAAAGCTATTAAAATATGTCATCTGGTTGCCATGGTTTCCATTAAGAGATGGGAGGTAGTAATTAGCCATTGGCTTTCATTTCTAGTTTTTAGCTCACCTGGCCCGAAGGGCCGGTAAGCTTATGTCATGGCGCGGCGTCCGTCGTCCGTCTGTACATCAACATTTCCTTTAAATTGCTACTAGTCATAGAGTTCTACATGGATTGTAACCAAATTTAGCCACAAACATCCTTGGGGAGGGGGAACAGAACTTGTATAAATTTTGGCTCTGATCCCCCGGGGGCAGGAGGGGCGGGGCCCAATAGGGGAAATAGAGGCAAATTGTATAAATCGCTACTTGTCCTAGAGTTCTGCATGGATTGTAACCAAATTTGGCCACAACCATCCTTGGGGGAAGGGGAACAGAACTTGTATAAATTTTGGCTCTGACCCCCCCGGGGGCAGGAGAGGTGGGGCCCAATAGAGGAAATAGAGGTAAATCCTTTAAATCGCTACTAGTCATAGAGTTCTGCATGGAATGTAACCAAATTTAGCCACAAACATCCTTTTTGGAAGGGGAACAGAACTTGTATAAATTTTGGCTCTGGCCCCCCCGGGTGCAGGACGGGTGGGGCCCAATAGGGGATTTAGAGGTTAATATTAAAATTCCTTCAGAAAAGAAACAATGAACCTGTATTTAGAACATTACTTGGCATTACAAACCAGGTGAGCGATACAGGCCCTCTGGGCCTCTTGTCATTGATCTACATTACCTTGGTGAAGGAAATAATGTAATATGTACAGTGGAACCTCCCGAAACCGATCATGGTCGGTGCATATAATTTCGGCCGGTTTAGAGAGGGTTCGGTTTGGAGAAGTGAACCGAATACCGATCATTACGATCCGAATTTAATCGATCGGAAGTCGTTTTTACACTAGTGTACTGAATGTATGGCTAGTGTTCGTTAAAACCGACCGATATTAATTGTTAATGTAAATGTTACCACAAAAGAGAAAATCATACGTTTAAAAGGAATGGATTACAACAATTTTGACTTTGTTAACGCTTATAAATGTAGTTTACTTAGCTAGTTGCGTGAATGTTCTTGTGGATGTTCTCGTCTGCACTAACCTACAGTTTACATACGGCCGATCGCTTCCGGTTACGTCAAATTATATGGTCTAAGTAATTACACGATGATCAGTCGATGCCGGTCATTATATGACATAGTCGTTTTCTAAAACAATACATAGCTTCGGCTTCTTCATACAGATAATTTACGTTATCCCACGACTACATAAGTAAATAAAAAAAAACGTGTGATTTGAATACGAAACTTTCTCTTTATTACTAGCTCTGCTTGTTTTCCCACAGTAAACAAACCGCGTGCACGTGGTAGACCTTCGTTAAATATCTAAACAATAGACATTATTAAATAATTACACCCCCATCTCGGGTATAATTACCGTGTACTTATAGCCTTCACATCTGTATACATGCCCCAGGACATGGTACAGGTACGTGTGTATTTCACGGTCGGTTGATCAGACCTCAATGCAATCTATCGGTGTCGCTCAGGTAAGGCCGTTTTTCAGAAGTGTATTTTAGTTACATTTGACTATTTCGATCTCGAAATCGGTCCGGTATTCGGAATTGGGAGGGATCGGTTTTGGGAAGTTTTATATACTATTAATAAAGAGGAATTAATTCCGTACATGACATCCATGTTCGGTTTCTAGAGGTGATCGGTTTTGAGAAGGTTCGGTTTTGGGAAGTTCACTGTATTTGTTATTATTGGTTTCAGGCTTTACAGAAGGCAGCTCAAGCAAAGAATGACGCTAAGAATGTATCACAGCAAGTGATAGCTGCCTTGGACACCGTAAAGAACATCTCCCTCCTTCTTGGTAAGTATGCACAAAACCTCACTCTTATCCTTAATGCATTTATTTGCTTTTCTCTATAAAGTTTAAGTATTGGAGTTTGGTAAATTTAGGAAAATATTGAAAAAGGATATGTAAATTTGTATCACAATCTCTAATGCAAGTATATGGTTGAAATGTATATAAAGGCAATTTGTTGATCTGGGGAAAAAAAGGAAAGATTTTGAACATGTGATAAAAATGCCAGGTCAGACAACAAATTTATAGATATTAAATAAAGCAAACTATATCTGTAGTTTGTTTATTTAATTTTAACAGATCAATTTGATTTCTTAAAATGATATAATAACATGTTGTTATAACTATATATACTTATGTGTATCAATGACTCCTGTATTGCAGTACAACTTGATGATGTAGACATAGCCAAACTGGACGCCCTTCAGACAGCCCTGGATAATGCTGAACAGGAGCTGATTGATGCTGATCTGGATAACCAGTACATGAAATTAGAGAAAGCTAATGATGAAATCAAGCGTTTGGTTGCTGAGCATGAGAATGACTATAACATGCTCAAGGAAGACGTGGATAATATAGAACAAATCAAACTTTCTCTGCCTGATGGCTGCTTCAAAAACATTGACATTGAGACTGCACCAGGCCAGTAATTAATGATATTCATAGGTCAGTAGGTAACTGGAAAGGTCAGATGGTGAAGGGTCAGATGTGAAAAGGTCAAGTGTGTGATGGAGGAGTCTAGAGAGATCAAAGGTGGAAGGTCAGGTGTAAAGAGGTTATGTGTATGATGGAGGGAAAAATCAAAAGTTATTTGATCATTTAAGAAGAATAGAAATGTGGTTGGTACTGATGACCAAAGTTTTTAATGATAAAAATGCCTGTTTAGTAGCAGTGATGGATATGGACTCCATGTATTCAGTCCGGTGATATTTACAAAATCAGCTGTCAGGTTGTCAGTACAGAATAATACTCCATATTTTGACATTGTCTCAGGGAAGTGCCCTCCTTGCGATGATTTAAATCTCAGAAACTAGATCCATATTCTCCTCGAAAGATGCTTGACCAATGGTCACTCTGGTCATCAGTACTAATCACCGGGTATAGGGTATGAGTAAGTACTCAGTATAACTTACAATTTAGATGTTAAGTCTTTCATCATAGGATAGTAGAAGTGGTTCCTTTGTATAAATCAGGCTAGAAAGTTACATCACTGTTGTCCCTATCTGTATCCAGTGTGTGTCTGGGGCCAGTTTATCTGTGCCTGTATGGAAACGAGTGAGTGTCGGTGAGGAAGTTATATAGGGATCATATCCCTCGTCTTATCTGTCTGAAACAGAAGAACAAGTAACTGAATCTTCTTTCATTTCACTGGTATTTAGAATATCTTAATAAACCTATAGAGTTATATGGAAATCCATTTTATGACATTTTATCAACATTTTGTTTGTTATTTTTTAAATCTATGTGTTTAATAATCAAGATTTGACAATACGCAAAATTGTAATAATTTTAAGTAATCTCAAGTGTAACATGACATTTATATATTTTATCTGTAATTTCTATCGGACACAGGTTGTCATGTTTACTTTCACTTTCCTAGTATTTATCATAGGTTGTGGCCAGAAGTGTCTGCAGATTTCCAAATTTACTGTAGGTTGTTACCGATACATTCATTGGCTGTGTGAAACCTCTTTGATGATATTACTGTTATTTACTGCATTTACAACCCTGTCTACCCTGAATGTGGTAATGGACTCTTCTAGATGGATCGTTCCATTATCATGAAGGGTAGACATCATTTGTTGTCATCTTCAGCAGTACTACAAAATATTTGGTGAATAGAAATAAATTTTTTTATTGATGAAAGAAATGTAACAATCAAATTCCATTCATCTGGAAGCCAGTATTTTGTGGTTCTGTCGCGTATCTCTCATTCTAGTATTTCATATGGTGCTATATATAAAATGTGTGTTATTGTACACATACTCATTTTGTACAGGTGTGGCTATTATACTATACACAGTTTCATATCTCTTAATTTCTGTATACAAACATTGCTGGATGTTACAAATGTAAACTATTTTTCTTGTTTATAGACACACACATACGTGGTGATATCAAAATATGTAATTTTTAATCAAATTATACCAAAGAAATTTGTCCTGTTGACACATTTTATATATTGATATTTAACTTAATATTAAATTTTTAGAATTTTGCATTAGAACTTTCATATGTGTGATATTTTGTATTTTAAACCTGAACAAAGTTATTTTATCATGAGCATGTCTTTAAACATGCCTTCTCTCATTAGAGGGTAAATCTTTCAAGATTCCGAATATAGGGCACCTATGTGGCCCCTCGTTGCTTGCTCATTATCAAGTTTGACGGGGTCTTCATAGTATACAACATTCACTGTATATCGATATATATTGTGTCTTAAAAAGGAACTCTATTATCCTGGTTTTATCATCAGTGTACAGTGTTTCTATATACCAAACATTTATCTGCGATAATCATAATATTATAGGAAAAAGAAAATAGGTGTCTTTTTGAGTGATTTTTGTCAGTTTTACCTTTATATGCATAATTGATTGATGTTTTAAAAGGAAACGAATGTTCTCATCATCATATGATTGATGCTTGTAAATATTGGATGATAAAAAATTCATGTTTTTTTGTTTTTTTTTTTTTAATTATTTCTAGTGCATATATGTTAATTAGCTTTCTTTTTCTCTTTTAGTAGATTTTAGTAAAATGTCATTAAGAATATTGAAATAGCATTTTTGACATTTTATTTGTGCCAAATATTTAAGCCATATTTTAGGTTTTTCTGCTATTAATTGATGAGCTCCTCTATTTGTGAAATTATGAATCTGAATTTTTTTATATGTATGTTTCAAATTTGCTTTACAAATAATTCAGACCAATTAATGACAGAATCAGGATCAAATTTCTTCTTCTCGAGTAACTTTATATTCTGAGACAACATAACTGATAGCGTCAGGGGTTTGTTTCTCTTCCTACATTATCGTTAAGAAAACAATAAAACAATTGAAACATATCATTGAATTATTATACACCTTTTTATCTGGCCACAGTTATATATGTGTACTCTGATGTCAGTGTTCTATTTATGTACAGTTGTGTAAAGTGTACAAGTTATATGTACAAACTGTTAGACAACCGATAATGTAAAGTGTACAAGTATAAATGTTAAACTTTTTAGATATGTATGTTCATACTACATGTATTTGAACTTAAAACTTGTTATCTTGTATACTAAAAATATTTAGCCCACCATCATATTATGTATGTACACATTACTGCGTAGCAAGTAAATTTGGAGGGTGGTTTATTTTGGCTATGGGTTTTACTGAAATCTGCAAATTCAAAACGCCAGCAAAATAATTGCTACATTACCATACCATCGTCAGGATTTTGTTTTCTGCGTAACAGTCCAAAACGGCACCTCTCACAAGCAATTATAATCAAAATTAATTGCAAAGAAAATATTAATAACATTGACACTATTAAAACTTAATTGATCTGTAAATATTGTATTAAGAGGAATCGTTGTATCTGGAAGTTCAAATTTGTTTCATTTACAAAACCGTGAAATATAGACCTGCAAAGCGCTACACAGTAGGTATATATATATTCTATAACAGGTTATAACTTTTGTATGTATGTATACATTTTACATTCTATTACAAGTTATAACTTGTTATGATGTACACATTCTATAACAAGTTATAACTTTGTATGTATGTATACATTCTACAATCTATAATAAGTTATAACTTTGTATGCATGTACACATACATTCTATAAATAAGTTATAACATTGTATTTATGTACACATTATAAATATTCTGTAACAAAATATTACGTTTTATGTATAATACATTCTATAACAGGTTATAACTTTGTATGTATGTTATAATTGTATACCTTGTTATAGTTTATATTGATGTTGATGATGTATAAGAACACTATTCAAGTAACATTGATGCTTGATAAAGCTTTGAATGGTCTTCAAATGATTCAAGGTCATAGAGAATTATCTTGTTGTTTTACAACTGTAGAAACATGTCCTTTAGTTCTGCCTGGAAAAAAAGTTTTGTGATTCTAGATACCCCTGTCATGGTCCCAAATTAGCAATGCTCTCAATACAGTCTTGTATCAAATAAATTTTCCAAGAAAAATTATAATTGTCTTGTGTTTTCAATTGGACAGACAGCATTCGACCTGACAATGGAATTCATTTCATTGACATCGCCAGCATATAGGCATTCAGTCATACATACACAAAACATTACAATTCAGTTACATTATAAACATACTTTATCACATATCAGTGTAGAAGGTTGATGTGGCTTGTACATGGTGTAAACTATGATCTCACTGACACACCTGACAGAGCATGCTTCTTTAGACATCGGAGACTCGGGTTTGATTCCTGGTCAGGACACTTGACAGGAATCATGTATTTACATAATAGCAGTAACATACATGTACATGTATGTCGAATTAGGCAAAAAAATGATGTCTGTTTAGGGTTACTTTGGCAAAAAAAAGTAGGGTCGGGAGGATTTAATGTTTTTTAGTGAATTTCACTCTCAAGTAATGGCCAGCACCGGAGTCTGGGATCGAAATCCCGACTTAATTTGTTTTTCGTAGAAAAGTGGGGTAAGAAAAGCGATAAGAAATTCTTTTAACATGAAGTCTTAAGTTAAATCAATAATTATAAATGGTAGTTACGACAAGGACCAATATAATTTGACTAAACCTCTTGGAAGTATGGATTTCAGATATCAAATTAAAATTTTCTCAAATGATAAAAGTTACCCTATTAAAACAGGCCAACCCAGCTGGTTTAATGGAGTTGTCTCCCTTGGGCGGTAATGTGTATGAATTTTTAAATTTGGTAATATGTTACATGTGACACAGATGTGTTTACTACTAGGTCATGAACATTCCACAATTTATATCATGTAGCCTAACATTAGGCATACATTGCACTGACAGTATAATACTGTAGTTGTCTACATCTGGTTTAAACAAATACACTTACAAATATTAATTTTCCCCACAAACACAATGGAATCTCCTCCCTGTAGCAGCAGTACAATGCACTACACTCGAGGACTTCAAGGCACATATTTCAAACGTAGCCCTTGAAGCCCTCACGCATTAGTTCTGCACACACTTTTTATCTAAATACTTAAAAAAATGAAATCCCTTCACAGCCTTTCACCCCTACAGATCACCGTGACATAATCGTCATTTTTTGACAGCGTTCACGTAAACCAACGTAGAAGTAGAAACGATAGAGAAAACTCAACGGTTACAATACTTATATGAGGACAAAATGCTCTACTCCTACCATCTATTTAGAAAAATCAGTTTTCAGTGAACGTTTGACGCCACAAGACAAACACCTACAACTGGTACTAAAAGATGCAGCCTAGTTACTTAGTGTAATTGTACATAATGTAAACCGGAAGTAACCTCGTATTGAAACCGAAACTAAAACTAGGCCGTGCGTGGACAACAGAGCAGACGATGGAGTCTTGTCTTATTGTTTTAGTCTTGTTGTGTGTATGTGGTAACTCGGTAGGCTTTAATGGAGACTACCAGGAGAAATTCTTTGACCAACACATAGATCACTTCAACTTTGTATCGTATGGCGACAAGACCTTCAAACAACGTTATCTGATACAGGGTGAGTGAATATTAACTTACCTACATCGCAGTTCCGCCTACATCACGAGTTACATACGTAAGGTACATGAGTATAAGATAAATGAATCATACAATAATAATCTCTCCTATTAGGACAGTGGCTATATTTTCACCACATCCCTGCATTAAGGATACAAGTATGTAAACATCAGCCTAATACTGTAATAGCTAGACCTTACATTACAACTGTAACAGGAGAGGAGAAAATGTAGCGGTCAGACCGGAATTCGAACCCGGGACCCTCTGAACACAAGCCGAGTTCTCTACCGACTGAGCTACCTGGTCACCAATGATCGATCCAGTCCAATCCCGCTACATTCCTCCCTCCTTTCTCGAAGTCTTCACCCTCTAAGACATACGAGACCCTGTCAAACACCATATCACCATGTATTCAGTTGGGCGCCAATTTTTGTAACAGGAGAGGAGAAAATGTAGCAGCCAAACCGGGATTCGACCCCGAGACCCTCCTAACCCAAGCTGAATGCTCTACCGACCGAATGTATTAAAGCTATATCTATATGCAATGAAAAACTTGGTGGTCAGTAGAGAGAGGGGTTGAGGCTCAGGAATCCAGCAATCAATGTCGCACTTAGGTAAAGAATTTCATGTGATAATTGTACAAGGAAAGAAGGAGTATTTATATTGTGTCATGACTATACTGATTTGTTGGTGAGCTCCCCTGGTTCCCCTGGTTCTCCTAAAGTAGTGTAGTCTGTTGGTGTTATTGCTAGTTGGTGATAATACAGCATTTCCTGGCATTAAAGGTCATTTGCCACTTTTCTTCCCAGATTTGGACGTGTCAAAGTCAGATTGCAATGCCTCCAATCTCTCGATGATTTGATGTTCTTATATAGAAGACAATCATCTGCAAATAATTTCATATCGCATGATACAGAATTGACAATGTGATTAATGAATACTAAGAAAAGTAAGGGACTGATGTTCCTCCCTTCAGGTACCCCTGTTTGTACAGGGGTTGTCTCTCAAGCTTTGGGCTAGCTACATTTTTTGTAGAAAGAATTTACTTTGTAAGCTCAGCAAGTAGAGTGACAGACCAGTAAGGGAGACTGAAGGGTGGCGGGTTCGAGCGGGGCTGGCTACGTTACTATTTCCTTGTTACAAAGCGATATATAGTATTGGAGAATTACTGTATAGTTGTTGAAGTTTGTGGGTGTAAAATGTGGCAATTTACTCTTTACCTTGGAACTTTTCCGCAGGGACTTATTTTGGTGAATTACATTTCAAGTCTTTGAAATCATCATTCACATGACACACGATATATTACTTTTCGCAAATTTGGATGAATCTACAAATTTAGTGAAATTAAAACCCCAGCAAATATTAACAACCATACTGTGTGCTCAATACTTTTAAGTCACTTTGTGTAGGCCTGTGATTGGTCAGTTTTTTTCTCCTGAAATGCCTTTAGTTTCACTATAATGATATAGTCCAGAGGTGGACATAATGACAGTGATAATAGCCCCTGGAGTATTGAGGATGGGCTTTAATAGACACAAAGTCTACTCTATCCAATGGATATGTACATAAATTAAGAGATCTAGACTATGTATCAGTAATGTAATGAAGAATCAGCACAATTAACACTATTATACTGCCTTGTCTTTAGGCAAATCAAGAAATTTTAATTTAAAATTAAAACGCAAATTTTTGACCCATTAAGATAACCAGCTATACAGAATAGGCTGACCAAGAAATATAGATAGGTTTAATGTTAAGTTCTATGTCAGAAATACTTATAGACTATGGAAACCATTCTTAAAGATAATATGAATTTGGCAGTTATCTCCCCTTAACCTGGTAGGCACGAAATGTAACAACATACTAGCTGATTTTTCTTATAATTTCTTCCGTTTCAATTCATCTTTGTTGATCACATGTTTGAGCTTGAAACCTGAATATACAGAGTATCAGTCAGATGACCTCATTATTAAATTGAACATTTATTATATTTGGTTTTTAAAAAACCAAGTTTCTCCGCAAAAATTCCTGACAATTTAAAGTCACATGCAATATTTAAGATTGACTATCATTTATCAAAACAATATCTATCACATAACTGGCCCGTCCAGCCTTGTCAAACGGCCATGAAATAAATAACGTGAGACACATGTGTAATAACACTATTATGACATCACATTAATATGCCACTCGCCTAAAGGCTTGTGGCATATAAAATTATTATACTCATTTGATAAATTTCATATCACAAAGCCACTCAGTTAATATCCTCTAAATATGACAAATCATTTTTCTTGATAACTATATGTGACACCAGTATCTGATGTGTGTAGATGACACCTGTATCTGATATATGTAGATGACACCTGTATCTGATGTGTGTAAATGACACCAGTATATGATGTGTGTAGATGACACCTGTATCTGATGTGTGTAGATGACACCTGTATCTGATTTGTGTTGATGACACCTGTATCTGATGTGTGTAGATGACATCTGTATCTGATTTGTGTAGATGACACCTGTATCTGATGTGTGTGGATGACACCTGTATCTGATGTGTGTGGATGACACCTGTATCTGATTTGTGTAGATGACACCTGTATCTGATGTGTGTAGATGACACCTGTATCTGATATGTGTAGATGACACCTGTATCTGATGTGTGTGGATGACACCTGTATCTGATGTTTGTGGATGACACCTGTATCTGATGTGTGTAGATGACACCTGTATCTGATGTGTGTAGATGACACCTGTATCTGATGTGTGTGGATGACATTTGTATCTGATGTGTGTAGATGACACCTGTATCTGATTTGTGTAGATGACACCTGTATCTGATGTGTGTAAATGACACCTGTATCTGATATATATAGATGACACCTGTATCTGATGTGTGTAGATGACACCTGTATCTGATGTGTGTAGATGACACCTGTATCTGATGTGTGTAGATGACACCTGTATCTGATGTGTGTAGATGACACCTGTATCTGATGTGTGTAGATGACACCTGTATCTGATGTGTGTAGATGACACCTGTATCTGATGTGTGTAGATGACACCTGTATCTGAATTGTGTAGATGACATCTGTATCTGATGTGTGTAGATGATACCTGTATCTGATGTGTGTAGATGACACATGTATCTGATGTGTGTAGATGACATCTGTATCTGAAATATGTAGAAGACACCTGTATCTGATTTGTGTAGATGACACATGTATCTGATGTGTGTAGATGACACCTGTATCTGATGTGTGTAGATGACATTTGTATCTGATGTGTGTAGATGACACCTGTATCTGTTTTGTGTAGATGACATTTGTATCTGATGTGTGTAGATGACACCTGTATCTGATGTGTGTAGATGACACCTGTATCTGATTTATGTAAATGACACCTGTATCTGATGTGTGTAGATGACACATGTACTTGATGTGTGTAGATGACACCTGTATCTGATGTGTATAGATGACATCTGTATCTGATGTGTATAGATGACACCTGTATTTGATATATGTAGATGACACCTGTATCTGATGTGTGTAGATGACACCTGTATCTGATGTGTGTAGATGACACCTGTATCTGATGTGTGTAGATGACACCTGTATCTGATGTGTGTAGATGACACCTGTATCTGATTTGTGTAGATGACACCTGTATCTGATGTGTGTAGATGACACCTGTATCTGATGTGTGTAGATGACACCTGTATCTGATGTGTGTAGATGACACCTGTATCTGATGTGTGTAGATGACACCTGTATCTGATGTGTGTAGATGACACCTGTATCTGATGTGTGTAGATGACACCTGTATCTGATGTGTGTAGATGACACCTGTATCTGATGTGTGTAGATGACACCTGTATCTGATGTGTGTAGATGACACCTGTATCTGATGTGTGTAGATGACACCTGTATCTGATGTGTGTAGATGACACCTGTATCTGATGTGTGTAGATGACACCTGTATCTGATGTGTGTAGATGACACCTGTATCTGATGTGTGTAGATGACACCTGTATCTGATGTGTGTAGATGACACCTGTATCTGATGTGTGTAGATGACACCTGTATCTGATGTGTGTAGATGACACCTGTATCTGATGTGTGTAGATGACACCTGTATCTGATGTGTGTAGATGACACCTGTATCTGATGTGTGTAGATGACACCTGTATCTGATGTGTGTAGATGACACCTGTATCTGATGTGTGTAGATGACACCTGTATCTGATGTGTGTAGATGACACCTGTATCTGATGTGTGTAGATGACACCTGTATCTGATGTGTGTAGATGACACCTGTATCTGATGTGTGTAGATGACACCTGTATCTGATGTGTGTAGATGACACCTGTATCTGATGTGTGTAGATGACACCTGTATCTGATGTGTGTAGATGACACCTGTATCTGATGTGTGTAGATGACACCTGTATCTGATGTGTGTAGATGACACCTGTATCTGATGTGTGTAGATGACACCTGTATCTGATGTGTGTAGATGACACCTGTATCTGATGTGTGTAGATGACACCTGTATCTGATATGTGTAGATGACACATGTATCTGATGTGTGTAGATGACACATGTATCTGATGTGTATAGATGACACCTGTATCTGATGTGTGTAGATGACACCTGTATCTGATGTATGTAGATGACACCTGTATCTGATGTGTGTAGATGACATCTGTATCTGTATGTGTGTAGATGACATCTGTATATAAAATATGTAGATGACACCTGTATCTGTATGTGTGTAGATGACATCTGTATCTGAAATATGTAGATGACACCTGTATCTGATGTGTGTAGATGACATCTGTATATGAAATATGTAGATGACACCTGTATCTGATGTGTGTAGATGATGTGTAGATGACACCTGTATCTGATGTGTGTAGATGAAACCTGTATCTCATGTGTGTAGATGACACCTGTATCTGAATTGTATAGATGACACCTGTAGTTGATCTTTTAAAAGACTTCTTCTTAATACCCAAAAAGCCTAGGGACCTGATATTTGGCCTGTGACATACTGGGATAGAGTGCTACCAAGTTTGTTCAAATGAATGACCTTGACCTTCATTCAAGGTCACAGGGGTCAAAAAGGCTAAATTCTTTAAACAACTTCTTAATCACCAAGAGGGCTAGAGACCTGATATTGGGCATGTGACATGTTGGGATGAAGCGCTACAAAGTTTGTTCAAATGAATGACCTTGACTTTCATTCAAGGTCACAGGGGTCAAATAGACTAAAAACTTTAAAAGACTTCTTCTTAAAAACCAAAAGGCATAGGGACCTGATATTGGGCCTGTGGCATGCTGGGATCAAGGGCTACCAAGTTTGTTCAAAAGAATGACCTTGACCTTCATTCAAGGTCACAGGGGTCAAATAGGCTAAAATCTTTAAACAACTTCTTTTTAATAACCAAGAGGCAAAGAGACCTCTAAAGTGCTTAGGGATGATATAAATTCTTATTTACTCTTTTTGTTAAGTATGACCAGGTTGCAGGTGAGTGATTCGGGCCCATTGGGCCCTTGTTAATTGATCATGTCTGTATCTGATTTTTGCAGATCGTTGGTGGAGGCAGGGAGATGGCCCTATCTTGTTTTACACAGGCAATGAAGGTCCCATCGATGCATTTGCAGACAACACAGGTTTTATGTACGAAATCGCCCCAGAATTTGGAGGACTTCTGGTGTTTGCCGAGCATGTAAGTAATCATTTCCACTGAAATTGCGGCCATGTATTGGGATATGCTATGACTACCCATAGCTTAGCTGGAGAAGCTTTCAAACCATAAATCATACAAATTGTATGAAAAACCTTGTGGCTGTCGAATGACATTTGAATTTTAGGTGATTTGGAGAGGAGTCTGGTTTAAGTCAATAATCCTCTCTGGAATAGCTTTCTGTAGTTTGTCAATACCAGCTCTTCCCAAATCATGAGAAAACAGGAGACAGCCATGCAAATCTTTGGGTGGCCTGCTGTCAACTTCTCAACACAATCTCCATCCACACACAGAGATTTAACACAAGGCTTTTTTTTTTTTTTTTTACATTTTTACATCAAATTAATATAAAGAATTGATAACATTGTTAATTTTTTGTTCAGAGAGTGCCACAACCCTGCTAACTCCTATCAAAGAACAAATGTATGCCAGTATAGAAATGTATTTTTTGCTTTGCCACTAATATTTGTATGTTTAACTTTTCCAATATTGGGGGATATTATAGTTGTACTGTGGAGCAAAAAAAAATCATAATGAATAATTGTTATGGCAATAATGTCTGTAGTTAACATTAAGAACGGGAAGAAAGTTCCAAAACTGGTTTTCTCAAAAACCAAAAGTTATATGGTTTTGAAATTGCACATTGTTGTATTTGATAGTATGTTGATTTGCAATAGGACTCCAGAGAAATCGAACATGGCAGCCATGATATCTTAAGAGTCATCATTCAAAAAATTCTAAGAAAATTGGTATACAGGATTTGAAGGGATACTAACTACTATGGACAAAGTTTTTAATTGGTCTGGAATGAACAGTGTATGGCATTTATTGCAACTAAGGGTCAAGTTACAAGCCATGGTAAGGTGGTGGGATGATGCGGTTGGGGGTCAAGTTAGCAGGGGCAGAGAAGTGGAGTGGTGGGGTTTGGGGGTCAATGTCAATTTAACAGCGGTGGAGTAGTGGAAGTTGAGTGGTTGGAGGTAAAGTTAGCAAGGGGCGAGGTGGTGGGGTGTTCGGGGTTGGTAGCCTTTTCTGGTGGATGTCAGTTTTCTAGTTTTTGAAAGCAGGAACTATAACCCCAAAATGAACTATTGATCTGTTAAAAGAAAGATTGTATATTTGTAACTGGAGTAATGGAGATTGTTTATACTTCCTATACCAGACAGCACATATTGTATATTTGTGAGGGAGTAATAGGTATTGTTTATACTTCCCATAGCAGACAGCACGTCCATCATGATGTGGTTAAGATATTTGCTAAGATCAGCAAAATAAATTGATGCTTGCTCATTGGTCAACAAATGGTCTGTTGCTTGTCGTAGCACATGATTCCGGCTGGACTTGTAGGGTACTTAGTGTTAATCTATGGCCCGTAATTTGGCCAGTCACCAGGGAGAAAAATCAATGAAACTAGATTAGACTCTCCGTAAAGTGGCCAAGCTATTTCTTTAGCATTGTCCTGCAGCTGTATCAGACTCAGGGCCATGGACGTGTGAACTTGGCCATTTATCAAGGCGAAGCAGAATATAATGATGTCTGTCACATTTCATTGTTAAAAGGAGACATCAATACAAAGGGAAGATGTATATGAAAAGGATAAGTTCATTCTTATGGGTTTATTAATGGAAAGTAAAAGGAGCTGAAGGTCAAACAGCTTTCTTCCGGTGGACAATAATTCTAATCCTTAACATAGATTGGCTGCAGGTATTAAATCTTAATCTAAAACATAGTTTAAGTCACTGAAATATACAATTTACTGTTATGAATGAAGTTTTATTTTATGAGAGCTCAAAATTAAAAAAAAAAGACAAAAAGCAATGGGCCATAGTTGAAGAGTAGGAGTAGCTATATTATATATGTAATATATATATGTCTGACAGGTATTACCCCATACCTGAATATATATATCCTGTAACTGCGCCATATACAGACAGATAACTACTGCCAGATAAGATTGTGCTTTTTCCATCAATACGAAATGCTTTATCTGTCAATACGATCAGGTTAATAAGTTCCACAGTTGACGGAACTTTTTTAACTTTATCCCAAATTTTAACCATCCAGTGAATGAAACGTCCTTAAGCTCCTCTAAAGTGTGAAGTCACATTCACCAGAATGACGTTACTTTTTACGATATTGAAACTCTCTTTGGCAGTGTCAGGTTAATAAGTTCCACAGCTGACGGAACTTTTTTAACTTTATCCCAAATTTTAACCTTCCAGTGAATGAAACGTCCTTAAGCTCCTCTAAAGTGTGAAGTCACATTCACCAGAATGACGTTACTTTTTACGATATTGAAACTCTCTTTGGCAGTGTCAGGTTAATAAGTTCCACAGTTGACGGAACTTTTTTAACTTTATCCCAAATTTTAACCTTCCAGTGAATGAAACGTCCCTTAAGCTCCTCTAAAGGTGAAGTCACCATTCACCAGAATGACGTTACTTTTTACGATATTGAAACTCTCTTTGGCTTCAGTGTCAGTTAATAAGTTCCACAATTGACGGAACTTTTTTAACTTTATCCCAAATTTTAAACCTTCCAGTGAATGGAAACGTCCTTAAGCTCCTCTAAAGTGTGAAGTCACCATTCACCAGAATGACGTTACTTTTTACGATATTGAAACTCTCTTTGGCCGATGTCGTCATTTTTTTGGCTCGTGGCAAACTAATATGTATTGTAAAAGTAATTCTTTGATGGGTTATTATTTTGTTTTTGAGTATTTCCATATCGTTCAGTTGATATTAATACCACCTGAACCAGAGTTCTAGATCTGTTTTATAAGGCATCTTTATTTCCCTATAAAAGTAAAAAGGTTACACTCTCATTTTGTTTAGTGAATGAAATCTTTTCTTTCACATCAAAGAAGCGTCTCGCTTCGAGGCGGAACCAAGTAAATAACCAAAAATTTGTTTTTTGTTTTTGAATGTCATCTATAAAGAAATGGTTCCAGGAATAAACAGAATACATGGTTTTTACAATACAAGTTTTATTTTGATGCTCCACATGGAAACCGAGATGACTCGGTAAAGCTCGTCATCTTGGCACCAAAGTAAACCTTGTATTGGAAGGTACTAACCATGTTTAATCTGTATATCTGATCAGGGAATCCAGACCCGCGCCCAGTTTCACAAACTTTGTATTGTAAGGTACTAACCATGTTTAATCTGTATATCTGATCAGGGAATCCAGACACGCGCCCAGTTTCACAAACTTTGTATTGTAAGGTACTAACCATGTTTAATCTGTATATCTGATCAGGGAATCCAGACACCGCGCCCAGTTTCACAAACTTTTGTCATTGTAAGGTACTAAACCATGTTTAATCTGTATATCTGATCAGGGAATCCAGAAACGCGCCCAAGTTTCACAAACTTTTGTATTTGTTCAGGAATGTTTCATTCAACTGGGCCCCTGGCCAGCAGTGGAGAGGAACCGAGCTTAATACTGTATCTGTGAATTATTTGTGATTACTATTATAAATTACAGAAGAGGATACACATGAAAACAGGAGAGAAACAGATATCTGTGAATTCATTTGTGATACTGTTATAGATTACAGAGAGGATACACATGTAACAGGATAGAACAGATATCTGTGCTATATTTGCTGATTTACAGTTATAAATTACAGAAGGATACACATGTAACAGGAGAGAACAGATATCTGTGTATTATTTGTGATACTGTTATAAATTACAGAGAGGATACACATTTAAACAGGAGAGAACAGATATCTGTGTATTATTTGTGATACTGCTAGTTATAAATTACAGAGAGGATACACATGTAACAAAGAGAGAACAGATATCTGTGTATTATTTGTGACACTGTTATAAAGTACAAGAGGATACACATGTAACAGGAAGAAAGGATATCTGGTGTTTACTTTGTTGATACATTATAATTAGAGAGAGGACTACACATGTAACAGAAGAGGACAGATATCTGTGAATTATTTGTGATACTATTATAAATTAACAGAGAGGATACACATGTAACAAAGAGAGAACAGATATCTGTGAATTATTTGTGATACTGTGTTATAAATTACAGAGAGGATACACATGTAACAGAGAGAACAGATATCTTGTGAATTATTTGTGATACTGTTATAAATTAGAGAGGATATACATGTAACAAGAGAGAAACAGCATATTGCTGTTTATTTGTGATACTATTATAAATTACAGAGAGAGGATACACATGTAACAGCGAGAAGAACATCATATCGGTGAATTATTTGTGATACGTTATAGATTACAGGAGAGGATACACATGTAACAGGAGAGAAACAGATATCTGTGTATTATTTGTGATACTGTTATAAATTACAGAGAGGATACACATGTAACAAGAGAAAACAGATATCTGTGAATTATTTGTGGTACTGTTATAAATTACAGAGAGGATACACATGTTAACAAGCAGAAAAACAGATATCTGTGAATTTAGTTGATACTGTTATAAAATTACAGAGAGGAATACACATGTAACAGGAGAGACAGATATCTGTGTATATTTGATACTATTAAAATTTACAGAGAGGATACACATGTAACAGAGAGAAACAAGACTATCTGGGTTATTATTTGTGATACTATTATAATTACAGACGAGGGATACAGATGTAAACAAGAGAGAACAGATATTCTGTGTATTATTTTGTCGATACTGTTATAAATTACAGAGAGGGATACACATGTAACAGGAACGAGAACAGATATCTGAGGTATTATTTTGTGATACTGTTATAAATTACAGAGAGGGATACACATGTAAACAAGAGAGAACAGATATCTGTGTTATTATTTTGCGATACTATTATTAAATTACAGAAGAGGATACCAGGTAACAGGAGAGAACACATATCTGTGAATTATTTGTGATACTGTATAAATTACAGAGAGGACTACACATGTTAACAGGAGAGAAACAAATATCTGTGAATTATTTGTGATACTATTATAAGATTACAGAGAGGATAGAGGAACACATATCTGTGAATTATTTGTGATACTGTTATAAATTACAGAGAGGATACACATGAACAGGAGAGAACAAATATCTGTGAATAATTTGTGATACTATTATAGATTACAGAGAGGATACACATGTAACAGAGAGAGACAGATATCTGTGCAATTATTTGTGATACTGTTATAAATTACAGAGAGGATATACACAATGTAACCAAGAGAGAACAGATATCTGTGTATTATTTTGATACTGTTTAATAAAATTACAGAGAGGAAGTACACATGTAACAAGAACGAGAACAGATATCTGTGAATTATTTGTGATACTATTATGAATTACAGAGAGGATACACACTGTAACAGGAGAGAAACAGATATCTGTGTATTATTTGTGACACTGTTATAAATTACAGAAGAGATACACATGTAACAAGAGAGAACAGATATCTGTGAATTATTTGTGATACTATTATAGATTAGAGAGAGGATTACACATGTAACAGAAGAGGACAGATATCTGTGAATTATATGTGATACTATTATAAATTACAGAGAGGATACACACTGTAACAAGAGAGAACAGATATCTGTGAATTATTTTGATTACTGTTAATAAAATTACGAGAGAGGATACACATGTAACAGAGAGAAAACAGATATCTCTGTGATTATTGTGATACTGTTATAAATTAGAGAGGATATACATGTAACAAGAGAGAACAGATATCTGTGTATTATTTGTGATACTATTATAAATTACAGAGAAGGATAACACATGTAACAGGAGAGAACATATATCTGTGAATTATTTGTGATACTGTTACAGATTACAAGAGATTACACATGTAACAGGACGAGAACAGATATCTGTGTATTATTTGTGATACTGTTATAAATTACCAGAGAGATACACATGTAACAAGAGAGAGAACAGATATCTGTGAATATTTGTGATTACTATTATAAATTACAGAAGAGGATACACACTGTAACCCAGAGAAAAACAAGATATCTGTGAATTATTTGTAGTTACTATTATAAATTACAAGAAGATACACATGTAACAACGAAGACGAGCTATCTGCATGTATATTTGTGATACTGTTATAAATTACAGAGAGATACACATGTAACAGGAGGAGAACAGATATCTGTTGTATTATTTGTGATACTATTATAAAATTACAGAGAGGATACACATGTAACAAAAAGAGAACAGATATCTGTGATTATGTGTGATACTGTTATAAATTACAGAGATACACATGTAACAAGAGGAACAGATTATCTGTGTATTATTTGTTGATACTGTTATAAATTACAGAGAGGATACACATGTAAACAAGAGGAGAACAGATATCTGTGAATTATTTGTGATACTATTATTAAATTACAGAGAGGATACACATGTAACAGGAGAGAAACAATATCTGTGTATTATTTGTGATACTGTTATAAAATTACAGAAGAGGATACACATGTAACAGGAGAGAACAGATATCTGTGTATTATTTGTGATACTTTATAAATTACAGAGAGGATACACATGTAACAAGAGAGCAACAATATTCTGTGTATTATTTGTGACACGGTTATAAAGACAGAAGAGGATACACATGTAAAAGAACAGAGAACAGAATCTTGTATTTATTGTATACTATTATAGATTAGAGAGAGGATACACATGTAACAGAAGAGGACAGATATCTGGTGAATTATTTGTGATACTATATAAATTACAGAGGAGGATACACATGTAACAAGAAGAGAACAGATATCTGTGAATTATTTGTGATACTGTTATAAATTACAAGAGCAGGATACACATTAAACAGGAGAAAACAGATAATCTCGTGAATTATTTTGTGATACTGTTATAAATTAGAGGGATATAAACATGTAACAAGAGACAACAGATATCTGTGTATTATTTGTGATACTATTATAAGATTGAGGAGAGGATACACATGTAACCAGGAGGAGAAACATATATCTGTTGAATATTTGTCGATACTGTTATAGATTTGCGAGAGAGAGGATACCAGATTGTAACGAGGAGAGAACAGATATCTGGTATTATTTTGTGATACATGTTATAAATTACAGAGAGGATACACATGTAACAAGAGAAAACAGATATCTGTGAATTATTTGTGTTACTATATAAATTACAGAGAAGATACACATGTTAAACAGAGAGAAACAGATATCTGTGTAATTGTGATACTATAAATTACAGAGAGGACTTACACATGTAACAAGAGAGAACAGATATCTGTGTATTAATTTGCGATACTGTTATTAAATTACAGAGAGGATCAACATGTAACAGGAGAGAACAAAATATCTGTGAATTATTTGTGATACTATTATAGATTACAGAGAGGATAGAGAACACATATCTGTGGAATTATTGTGATACTGTTATAAATTACAGAGAGATTACACATGTAACAGGAGAGAACACAAATATCTGTGAATAATTTGTGATTACTATATAATTACAGAGAGGATACACATTGTAAACAGGAGAGAAACAGATATCTGTGAATTATTTGTGATACTGTTATAAAATTACAGAGAAGATACACATTGAAACAAAAGAGAGAACAGATATCTGTGTATTATTTGCGATACTATTATAAATTACAGAGAGGATACACATGTAACAAGAGAGAACAGATATCTGCTGAATTATTGTGACTACTATATGAATTACAGAGAGGATACACATGTAAACAGGAGTAGAACAAAGATTATCTGTGTATTATTGTTACACTGTTACTAAATTACAGAGAGGATACACATGTAACAAGAGAGAAACCAGCATATCGTGAATTATTTGTGATACTATTATAGATTAGAGAGAGGATACACATGTAACAGAAGAGGACAGATATCTGTGAATTATTTTGTTCGATACTATTATTAATTACAGAGAGGTACACATGTAACAAGAGAGAACAGATATCTGTGATTATTTGTGATACTGTTAAAAATTACAGAGAGGATACACATGTAACAGAGAGAGAACAGATATCTCCTGTGAATTATTTGTGATACTGTAATAAATTAGAGAGGATATACATGTAACAAGACGAGAACAGATATGTGCTATTATTTGTGATACTAGTATTTAAATTACAGAGAGGATACACATGTAACAGGAGGAGAACATATATCTGTGAATTATTTGCGATACTTTTATAGATTACAGAGAGATACACATGTAACAGAGAGAAACAGATATCTGTGTATATATTTGTGATACTGTTATAAAATTACAGAGAGGATACACATGTAACAAGAGAAAACAGATATCGTGAATTATTTGTCGTTACTATTATAAAATTACAGAGAGAGGATACACATGTAACAAGAGAGACAGATATCTGTGTATTATTTGTGATACTGTTATAAATTACAGAGAGGGATACACATGTAACAGGACGAGAACAGATATCTGTGTATTATTTGTTGATACTATCATAAATTACAGAGAGGATACACATTGTAAACAAAAGAGAAACAGATATCTGTGAATATATCTGTGATACTGTTATAAATTACAGAGAGGATACCACATGTAACAGGACGAGAACAGATATCTGGGTATTATTTGTTGATACTATTATAAAATTACAGAGAGGATACACATGTAACAAGAGAAGAACAATATCTGTGTATTATTTGCCGATTACTATTATAAATACAGAGAGGATACACATTGTAACAGGAGGACCACCTATTCTGTGGAATTATTTGTGATACTGTTATAAATACAGAGAGGATACACATGTAACCACGAGAGAACCAAATATCTGTGAATTATTTGTGATACTATTATAGATTACAGGAGAGTATAGAGAACACTATCTGTGAGATTATTTTGTGATACTGGTATAAATTACAGAGAGGATACACATGTAACAGAGGAGAACAGATTATCTGTGAATAATTTGTGATTACTGTTATAATTACAGAGAGATACACATGTAACAAAGAGAGAACAGATATCCTGTGTATTATTGTGATACTGTTATAAATTACAGAGAGGATACACATGTAACAAGAGAGACAGATATCTGTGAATATTTGTGATACTATTATGATATACAGAGAGGATACACACTGTAACAGGAGGAGAACAGATATCTGTTGTATTATTTTGACACTGTTATAAATTACAGAGAGGATACACATGTAACAGAAGAGAACAGATATCTGTGAATTATTTGTGATTACTATTATAGATTAGAGAGAGGATACACATGTAACAGAAGAGGGACAGATATCTGTGAATTATTTGTGATACTATTATATAATTACAGAAAGGATACACATTGGAACAAAGAGAGAACAGATATCTGTGAATTATTTGTGATACTGTTTATAATAAATTACAGGAGGAGTATTACATGTAACAAGAGAAACAGAATATCTGTGAATTATTTGTGATACTGTTATAAATTACAGAGAGGATACACATGTAACAAGAGAGAACAATATCTGTGAATTATTGGATACTATTATGAATTACAGAGAGGATACACATGTAACAGAGAGAACAGATATCTGTGAATTTTTGTGATACTGTTATAGATTACAGAGAGGATACACATGTAACAGGAGAGAACAAGCTATTATTTGTGATACTGTTATAGATTACAGAAGAGGATACACATGTAACAGGAGAGAAACAGATATCTGTGTATTATTTGTGATACTAGTATAAATTACAGAGAGGATACACAATGTAAGAGAGAACAGATATCTGTGAATTATTTGTGATACTATTATAAATTACAGAGAGGATACACATGTAAAACAGAGAGGAACAGATAATCTGGGTATTATTTGTGATACTATTATTAAATTACAGAGAGGATAACACATGTAACAGGAGAGAACAGATATCTGTGAATTATTTGTGATACTGTTATAAATTACAGAGAGGATACACATGTAACAGGAGAGACCACATATCTGTGAATTATTTGTGATACTTTTATAAATTACAGAGAGGATACAAATGTAACAGGAGAGAACACATATTGTGAATTATTTGACTTACTGTTAAAATTAACAGAGAGGATACACATGTAACAGGAAGAGAACAGATATCTTGTGAATTATTTGTGATACTATTATAAATTACAGAGAGGATACACATGTAACAGGAGAGAACACATATCTGTGAATTATTTGTGATACTGTTATAAATTACAGAGAGGATACACATGTAACAGGAGAGAACAAATATCTGTGAATTATTTGTGATACTGTTATAAATTACAGAGAGGATACACATGTAACAGGAGAGAATAGATATCTGTGTATTATTTGTGATACTATTATAAATTACATAGAGGATACACATGTAACAGGAGAGAACAGATATCTGTGTATTTGTGATACTAATATAAATTACAGAGAAGATGTATTGGTGAAGGTCCCCTACAACTGCTTGTGTACATTTTTTTTGTGTTTTGTCATTAAGATGAAAGTCTGTATAGAAGATTAAGCAAATAAAACATGTTTGATAGTTTTTGAAGGAAGAGTACTGTACTGAATCGACCCAGATTTCCGCTAATACCACAGACTGGTGTGTATGAAGATATAAGTGTTGTATTATGATGGTGTTATCATCAAGCATGTTCTGACTATCAAAGAGAGATCGCTGACTTACCAGTAGGTATTAGGATCTGTATGATAGGTCTGGTAGTTCTAGTTAGTAGTTTTACTATTGTCAGATCCTTATCATCCAAATGCTGCTGTATATAACTGATAGCCTCTGATATACTGTATAAGCTGTGGATCTGGAGGGGGGATTCGTTAGGGTGGTAGGATATAGGGAAGGACTGTTGCCCCTCAGTCCTGCCATATCATAATATCCCTCTGACTTGTTCATTTCTGACCCCTAACAGTGCTTCTGACCCCTAACAGTGCTGTAGAAATCATATCTGACCTTCTTGTCTTTAAGTTCCATGGAATATCCAGTGAATCTTGGAGTATGTGCACATTCTTCTCCATACCAACTGATACATGTCACATTGCAATCCTTTTGACAATATCTTCACTTTTATTTCTTTCCAAGTAAATTGGATACACAAACCTTAATCCTTTTGATGTTGTAAAAATTAGACCTTGTCTGGTGTTTGATCTGTGACCTCTCTGAACTCTAGATGTGATGTTTGACCTTGTCTGGTGTTTGAACTGTGACCTCTCTGAACTCTAGATGTGATGTTTGACTTTGAACTATGACCTCTCAGAACTAAAGTTGTGATGTTTGACTTTGTCTAATGTTTGAACTATGACCTCTCAGAACTATAGTTGTAATGTTTGACCTTGTCTAATGTTTGAACTATGACCTCTCTGAACTCTAGATGTGATGTTTGACCTTGTCTGATGTTTGAACTATGACCTCTCTGAACTATAGATGTGATGTTTGACCTTGTCTAGTGTCTGAACTGTGACCTCTCTGATCTATAAATGTGATGTTTGACCTTGTCTATTGTTTGAACTGTGACCTCTCTGACCCATAGATGTGATGTTTGACCTTGTCTAGTGTCTGAACTGTGACCTCTCTGAACTCTTGATATGATGTTTGACCTTATCTAGTGTCTGAACTGTGACCTCTCTGAACTCTTGATATGATGTTTGACCTTATCTAGTGTCTGAACTATGACCTCTCTAAACTATAGATATGATGTTTGACCTTTTCTAATGTTTGAACCGTGACCTGTCTGAACTCTAGATGTGATGTTTGACCTTTTCTAATGTTTGAACTGTGACCTGTCTGAACTCTAGATGTGATGTTAGACCTTTTCTAATGTTTGAACTGTGACCTGTCTGAACTCTAGATGTGATGTTTGACCGTGTTTTATGTTAGATTTAGTGATTGAATTTACCACTTAACCTTTGAGCTTTAGAATGATCAGATATAACAATTGTAATCTTTGCCCTTGACCTTTTATAATCCTCGAAATCTAGGATTCAACTCATTCATCAGTGATGGATCCAGATTTATGACAGCAAGAATCAGTTAAAAAATTAAGATGTGTTTGCCATTATTTGGCTACATAGGGTTTATATAGATGCAGACATTTTATTGAAGTTTAAGAACTTAAACTTTAATTATCATCAATAATTTATTGCAATAATTCAATTCAACATAATTATATAGTCTCAGCAAAGATTATGACAGGAGTAGCTTAAGGGCCACATATATGATTCTGTTTGATAAATTGTATAAATGAAGCCCTATTAGTACCAGAAATTGATTATAGTCTAAGTTTTTTGATGAATGACTTGCTCCGAGTACCTGGCGGCTGTTTTTTTTTCATATTTCCTGTCTGAGTTGGCAGGCTGAGTGTATCATTATGGATTTGACATTAACCAGTCCGTCCTCTATCATATTGTTTTGTTTGAACATTATTGTAACAAAGCCAGATTTATTTTGGACCCTATATCAACTTACAATGTGTTAGTCTGACCAATATCACTTAGGATTATAAAGCTTTGTGTAACATAGTAAAACAGTTCATCAATAAAACCAGTTTATGTTTTTTATATTTACCGTGTTGTATATTTTATGAGTATCTCCCTGACAACTCATTTGTGTCTCTCTGTTAACTGTCAGTACTTTTTCATTTATCACTTTCCTGGCTTTCTCTCTTACTCCTACACCCCCCTCTCACACTCACACACCCAGGGTGCCACACCCACACCCCCAGGGTGCCTAGTAATACTAGCTTTGTTAGATTTATAATGGCCATTTATAATCACCACCATCAACTATTTCAAAAATACAGAAAAACCCACAGATTTTCAGTGATGTTATCAGTGTGACATACAGTTTATTGTACCGTGTGATCTATCTGATGTATAGGATGATCAGGTGATTAACAGACTAACGAGTTGTCCTGACATCAGCGACAGGTGTTACTTCCCCTAATTACTCCTCTATGGAACCTTTATTACCTTCCTCAGCGGAAGTCTCATCATCACGTAAAGGACGGATTGCATGGTCACACGAAACAATGATTACACACGGAAATTAATTCTCCGCATTTCCTCACCAATTGTTTCATATTCTACGTAGTTATTTTGAATGCCAGCATTTTTATTGCTGCTAATTTGTCTACTAATTAACACAAGGTAATCAAGTGGTTTGCACCTGTACAAATCTCTGACAAGGTAATCAAGTGGTTTGCACCTGTACAAATCTCTGACAAAGCATTATAATGTAAATTCTACTGGGATGGGAATGGTGTTTTTATTTGTCTGCACCTGTACAAATCTCTGACAAAGCATATAATGTAAATTCTACTGGGATGGGAATGTTGTTTTTATTTGATGCCTAACACAATAAAATCAGAATACCTGAAAACAATGATAATTGTATTAGAGATGTTTTCTTACAGCGTCCTTAACTTAAATATGTCGTTTTATTAATGTTGAAGGGTAAAAAGTTGGGTCAAGACGTGTCTGTTTTGATAAAAAAACCCATGTATATTATTATCAATTTCACTGTAAATGAGTATACATATATATGATATAGGTTTTGTTGACAGTTGTATTTGAATGAAATGGTTTCTAACAGTCCGTATATAATATTCCTGTGTACTTATGTAATATTGTGTATTTACATGTATTTACCAGTACACCAGTTGTAGCTGATATAGGCCCTGGTACTGTATGCACTATAGACATGGAGGTATCATAATCAATTATAACAATGCCCATTGTACTTGTGAGACTGTAACAATGGGGTATAATGATCCAATCTCTGTTGTTACTGCTGGGAAACTTACACAATGGGAGAGTGGGGAATACTGAAAGTGGCATCTGTCACAGGGACTTGATGCATTCTCCTAACAATAGCATCTATCACAAGCACTTGATGCATTCTCCTGACAGTAGCATCTGTCACAGGGACTTGATGCATTCTCCTGACAGTTGCATCTGTCACAGGGACTTGATGTGTTTTCCTAACAGTAGCATCTGTCACAAGGACTTGATGCATTCTCCTGACAGTAGCATCTGTCACAGGGACTTGATGCATTCTCCTGACAGTAGCATCTGTCACAGGGACTTGATGTGTTTTCCTGACAGTAGCATCTGTCACAGGGACTTGATGCATTCTTCTGACAGTGTATGTAGTCCAGGTTACTAATGTCACAAACAATTCAATTATGGTCTACTTCACAGGAAACATGTTACTGTAAACATTTAAACATTTCCTGTATATTACAGGTCTTAAAGTACACCACCATATCCATTTTGGCTAAAAACTCTTTAAGGTATTCTCAGCGCCAGTATAACAAAGAGTTTGCCAAAACCAGCAGTAATTGCCTGCGTGTCTCAGAGTGGCTTTTTGTTATGCAAATCACATAATCGTGATGTAAATTTGTACTGACAAGATTGTTGTGGCAAGAGAGTGGCAAAGCCTGATGGCTGCCACGTTACTGCTCAGCATGGCAGAGACAACAAATTCCTATAGAGACCATTACAACAGGCGTTAGCTACAGTAAACTCCAGCAATGCCAATCAAACCTAGAAGTATTCCAATAGATTCCACAAAGCCAAGTGATATAAGACGTAATTACAGAGCCATCTAATGCATACCGCTAATAACCGCCACTGTAGCATGCATGTATCACTGAAGAATGGATGAGAAATTGGCTGATGGTCTGATGAAGCCATTCCAATTTTCATTGAGACAGCAAACATTCTAGCAATATGGATTGATATGTCCTGGGTACTAGAAAGGTTTACCTAAACATGTCCCCAGTGTGATAATACCATGATAGATCACATTTTTCTGACATGTCTGTTCTCTGTGATAATAGCCTGCCTAGTAAACCATGTACAGTTAGTTATAAACCATGTACAGTAAGTCATAAACCATGTACAGTGAGTTATAAACTATGTACAGTAAGTCATAAACCATGTACAGTAAGTCATAAACCATGTACAGTGAGTTATAAACTATGTACAGTGAGTCATAAACCATGTACAGTAAGTCATAAACCATGTACAGTAAGTTATAAACCATGTACAGTAAGTCATAAACCATGTACAGTGAGTTATAAACTATGTACAGTGAGTCATAAACTATGTACAGTGAGTCATAAACCATGTAAAGTAAGTCATACACCATGTACAGTAAGTTATAAACCATGTACAGTGAGTCATAAACCATGTACAGTGAGTCATAAACCATGTAAAGTAAGTCATACACCATGAACAGTAAGTTATAAACCATGTACAGTGAGTCATAAACCATGTACACTGAGTTATAAACCATGTAAAGTAAGTCATAAATCATGTACAGTAAGTCATAAACCATGTACAGTAAGTCATAAACCATGTACAGTGAGTCATAAACCATGTACAGTGAGTCATACACCATGTACAGTGAGTAATAAACCATGTACAGTGAGTCATAAACCATGTACAGTGAGTCATACACCATGAACAGTAAGTCATAAACCATGTACAGTGAGTCATAAACCATGTACAATGAGTCATAAACCATGTACAGTGAGTTATAAACCATTTACAGTAAGTCATAAACCATGTACAGTAAGTCATAAACCATGAACAGTGAGTCATAAACCATGTACAGTAAGTCATACACCATGTACAGTGAGTCATAAACCATATACAGTAAGTCATACACCATGTACAGTGAGTCATAAACCATGTACAGTGAGTCATAAACCATGTACAGTGAGTTATAAACCATGCACAGTAAGTCATAAACCATGTACAGTGAGTCATAAACCATGTACAATGAGTTATAAACCATGTATAGTAAGTCATACACCATGTAAAGTAAGTCATAAACCATGTACAGTGAGTTATAAACCATGTACAGTAAGTCATAAACCATGTACAGTAAGTCATAAACCATGTACAGTGAGTCATAAACCATGTAAAGTAAGTCATAAACCATATATAGTAACTTAAATATGTCTGATGATACCAAGTCTGACTTTGACACAATGCTGTATCTCAGGATGTCTGTTGATACCAAGTTTGACTTTGACACAATGTTGTAACTAAGTATGCCTGATGATACCAAGTCTGACTTTGACACAATGTTGTAACTAAGTATGCCTGATGATACCAAGCCTGACAGAGCTGGCGAGATAAGCATGTGATTTATATTTGAACAAATGACATCTGATATGGAGTAAAACTTTGCAAATAAGCTGGAATTACTGACAACCTCTGGTGGTTTCCATGGAAACAGGACCATTTATAAGGCTGACAACAAACTGCTTCAGATAAAAAGAGCAAACAGTCCTTTTCTAAATATGTAAAGGCTATAGGAATCTGTAGAAACTTTACCATTGAATTCATTGTTTCCATGTCAGTAGACATTGTGAGTTGAAATTTGATGAGACAGAGGATGTATGGCCATGCCTATGCAGTTCCAGACACTGTTTAATGAGGCTGGATTTATATGATAGCCAAGATTAGCCCTGATGTATTGGGTATTGGGGATCAATACTGTAAGGATTTATTACTTACAGGAGGTCTATATAATGGCTGGAGATGATAGTAAAATCAACATTACGAAGTATAGGAAAAGCTAACAGTATACGAACAACCAAGCATAGAAAATCACATAATGAAGTTACAGCACTAAAATTGTTCAGACAATTTTATCACTGAACTGCAGCAGAAATCACAAAGAGTACCCTGTTTCCAATACAGCAATACAATCAAAGGGTTTACTTATGACAAAAACACAGACATTACAATTAAAATCAAGAATCACTAATTACAGTTAAAGTTACAGCAATATATTATAGTATATGTGACTACAGTTACAGCCATACATTACAGTATACATGACCACAGTTTCAGCCATACATTACATTATACGTGACCACAATTACAGCCATACATTACAGTATATATGACCACAGTTACAGCCATACATTACAGTATATATGACCACAGTTACAGCCATGCATTACATTATACATGACCACAATTACAGCCATACATTACATTATACATGACCACAATCACAGCCATACATTACAGTAGAGGTGACCACAGTTACAGCCATACATTACAGTGTTATGACCACAGTTACAGCCATACATTACATTATACATGACCACAATTACAGCCATACATTACATTATACATGACCACAATCACAGCCATACATTACAGTAGAGGTGACCACAGTTACAGCCATACATTACATTATACGTGACCACAGTTACAGCCATACATTACAGTATACATGACCACAATTACAGCCATACATTACAGTAGAGGTGACCACAGTTACAGCCATACATTACAGTAGAGGTGACCACAGTTACAGCCATACATTACAATATACATGACCACAGTTACAGCCATACATTACAGTATACGTGACCACAGTTACAGCCTTACATTACAGTAGAGGTGACCACAGTTACAGCCATACATTACATTATACATGACCACAATTACAGCCATACATTACAGTATACGTGACCACAGTTACAGCCATACATTACAATATACATGACCACAGTTACAGCCATACATTACAATATACATGACCACAGTTACAGCCATACATTACATTATACATGACCACAATTACAGCCATACATTACTTTATACATGACCTCAGTTTCAGCCTTACATTACAGTATATGTGACCACAGTTACAGCCATGCATTACAGTATACGTGACCACAGTTACAGCCATACATTACAATATACGTGACCACAGTTACAGCCATGCATGACAATATACATGACCACAGTTACAGCCATGCATTACAGTATACGTGACCACAGTTACAGCCATACATTACAATATACTTGACCACAATTACAGCCATACATTACAGTATACGTGACCACAGTTACAGCCATACATTACAATATACTTGACCACAGTTACAGCCATACATTGCAATATACTTGACCACAGTTACAGCCATACATAACAGTATACGTGACCACAGTTACAGCCATACATTACAATATACTAGACCACAGTTACAGCCCTACATTACAGTTTACCTTTGTAGTCTCAGTTATAAACACCAATTTCAGTCTGCACAAATGTGAACTTCTTGCAAAGCCAAGTTCATCACAAGTTATATATAGCTTCAAAGAATCACTGTACTTTCATAGTGCTGACATTACTATCATCAGGTGATAAGCTCTCTGAAAACATATCTGTGTACGTTCTATATGAACTCTTTGAAAACATATGTGTGTACGTGCTATAAGAACTCTTTGAAAACATATGTATGTATGTGCTATAAGAACTCTCTGAAAACTAGTTTGTGTGTGTGTTATGTGCTAGGTTCAACAGAGTAAAGATTACTCCCGCATCCGAACATCTCTACTGCTGCATCAATACCTGTATCCTAGGCCTCATAATGCCAGCATCACTGATTGACCGGTCTGTCCAGTGAGTGTCCACACCTGTCTGTAACACCTGAGGGACTAACTCGTTAATGTTACCACCTGAGTGACTTACTCGTTACCGTCTAATGTTTGATTGTTATACCTGCCTGGGGCTGCCACGGCACCACTTAATATTTGTGTATATAATTGAATATTGTGATGAAGAACAATTTGTAGGGAGTATACAAGTGAAGCTCTGGGAAGCAGACATTGGATTCTTGTGCTATCACTGATCAACAAGTCAACAGTGTTGGATGCCACATGTGAGGCCAAGATTTGTTTTTATGCAGATTGAAGAAAAAATAAAGGATTTCACTTCTTTGGGATTCAAAACCAACGGATAATCAAATCACTGGCCATTATACTGGTGTTTACCGAGTGAATAGACGGCCTTGACATGTTGTAGTCAACACAGAATTTCTCCCGGAGCAAAGAGGAGGGTGCCTGTCATGCCTGTATCTGAGATGGCTCTCTATAGTAGACACTTCTGTATTACAAAGATTTAGGTCCAGCTGATGTTGTATGAACCTTGTCAGGGATTACTCTGTACTGACCATGACTTCCTGGACTATGCTGGACGTTTTACCAATCCCTGCTAACACAGGTATTTATATTCAGACTTAAATTCCTCAAATTTTTGTTTTGTAAATTTGCTTTAAATCATTTAGGAACCATATCAATATATTTCAAAGATTTTTTTATACTAATGTAACTATGATTATTTATGACTAGTATATATACAACAGTATCAATTGTGGTGATAGTATTGTATGGTGCCTTTTGTTAGTTTTAATCAATGAGAGACCAGCCACAGCATTAGTTATTGGTCCATAAATATAGAGTCAGTTATAAAACATATTTATCTCCATCAATAATATGTAATAATAATGTATTGTAGAAATAAAAACAATTGACAAATAGAGAGGTACCATTTATTTTAACAATAGGAGGTTTTTATTATCTCATAAGTACCCTATATGGAAATCGTATATAATGACACTTGGATGTTTCATCACCCCCTGGTGGGTTTTTTGTTGCTGCATTTAACCTCAAGGAGTTCAATCTGTCCCTGATGGGATTTTCCTTACAACCTTTGACCCCTAGGAGTTCAATCTGTCCATGATAGGATTTTCCTTACAACCTTTGACCCCTAGGAGTTCAATCTGACCCTGATGGGGTTTTCCTTACAACCTTTGACCCTTAGGAGTTCATTCTGTCTCTGATGGGGTTTTCCTTACAACCTTTGACCCCTAGGAGTTCAATCTGTCCATGATAGGGTTTTCCTTACAACCTTTGACCCTTAGGAGTTCAGTCTGTCTCTGATGGGGTTTTCCTTACAACCTTTGACTCCTAGGAGTTCAATTTGTCTCTGATGGGGTTTTCCTTAAACTTTGACCCTTAGGAGTTCAATTGCTCTGATGGGGTTTTGCTTACAACTCCTTTGACCTTAGGAGTTCAATCTGTCTCTGATTGGGTTTTCCTTACAACCTTTGACCCCTAGGAGTTCAATCTGTCCCTGATGGGGTTTTCCTTACAATCTTTGACCCCTATAGGAGTTCAATCTGTCTTCTGATGAGGTTTTTTGTTCATCCTTTGTCCCTAGGAATTCATCTGTCGTGATGGGATTTTCCTTACAACCTTTGACCCTTAGGAGTTCAATCTGTTCCTGATGGGTCTTTTTCCTTTGAGTCCTATAGGAGTCCATCTCTCCATGCTGGGATATGTGTAGCACACGTTAACTACTCCCCCCCCCTCCTCTCCTTTAATATGTGTAGTAACAGAGATATCTGTTGTTTTGTAGGTAAGAACTTCATGCTGGAATAACTTACTGTGATGTTCAGTTCTGTTCTGAGATATGAAATCAACAACAGGTAACGATTGATTGTGAAGTGCACAAGATTGTCTCTATACACATGTGTATTGTCTAACAAACGAGGAATTAATTAATTGCCAGTGGATGGAACAGAAACAAATGTACAACAAGCATGCTTTGCTGAGTCAGTAGGATTCGTCGTCGTCGTGTACTGAGGACGTTGGAATTGATTTCAATGTCAATACTCTGAGGAGTTGATCAATAGGCCGTACCCCAGGACACGGGATTCAGCGCGATACAGCAAATCACTTTTACGATAAATAACAGTAGGCGGTTACCTAGGTGATGTTCTTCCTTAGTTTTAATACCCGGGTTGGAGCAGGGGGTGGTGTTTTACCTATGGATTACACACCTGTAAATGAGGAATCTGCTGCACACCTGTCTACAAACACCTGTCCACAAACAATATTGGCTGCTATAGAGGTCAGAATTATATGGACCCTGTACAACGATATCCCCAGGATTTAAGATCAACAATTATCAATTTTTCAATATTTTTTGGATCATATCAAAGATTTCTAATATCGGATGAGTTCATTGGTTAAAACTACAGAATAAAATCTTGTGTTTGAATCCAGCCTGGTCAGCAAATTGAAAACATTTGAGTGTTCCAAGAAAAAACGTATTCATTTGAAAGAGGAGAAGAGTTTGAAGAAATAACTTGGTGATTTTGATGTGAAAATCAGGATTTTATTCTGTCTTTTGGAAAATTCCTTGGGAAATTTAAGTAACAAATATTAAGAATGTTTTGAATGGTTGCGTCAATATGCTTGTGAGTGCAATGTCGGTTCATTTCTATGAGGACTTTAAGGTAGCCAAAAAGAAAAGAACTATTTGTGATATTTTAAGATAAAGGATATCGCCATGGAGTACTATGCGGAGAGTGTCATCACGGATGGTATATTACCATCGCCATAGTAACCTCAAATACTTTTAATTCTATTGGTCCGTGGCTTGTACAGAGTCCTTCAGGAACATGAATAAGTTTATTTTTGTTCGCTGACCGCTGGCTGACTTATGTGTTGGTGTGTTCATCACACCGTTCGCAGTTTTTCAGCACGTTCAGTAAAAACTGGATATAATAATGATGAGAAGTTTGCCATTTTGAGGCTTACCTCTGGCAGTTTTTTTTTATTGCTGGTTTATATTCCATGGCCTGGATGAGGTGTTAGACCACTACTTACAGTGAGAAAACCACAGAGGCACAAAATCGCGATGACGCCGACACGCTCCATGTGCTGGATTTTCTTTGCCTGGCTTAGGAGCCATCAGTTTTTGTTGTCCACCATTATTTTCATTTGAGAGAGCGAAACTACTATCAAGAAGTATTTATCTGCTCCATTGAGGGCTGGCCTCATAAGCCGTACTTCGTACGGCTGGAGTCCTTATGTGATGTTTCGGCAGTCGTGGCACTCATTGTTACGAACGCTTATATTTTCACCACGCCCATTCCAAAAGAAACGGTACATGTTTGAGACGAATTTTACCGACACTGCGTCAAACGGGATTTACTTCATGAAACTTTGTGGTGACGATAATCTTCTGTATTGCGTGGCTGCCATGGCTGATGCTCGCAGCTGTACGGCGCGTTCATTGTGACCAGTATACGTCCTATCATCGTGTTACACTTTTACCTTTTGTGGCTAGCACTATTGGAAATTCATCTTACAAATTTTTGGTCTATTTGGGCCATGAGCCAGGAATTTCGGAAAGGCTCTGCGTCAGCTTCTGTGGCCATAAGATGCCACTGGCCAGAATGCTCCATCGCAAACAATATGAACATCAATTTATTACTGTCAACAGTCGCAAGTAATTGGACATCTTAGAAGTCAGAGCCCGTGATCAAATGTCCATGTGTTAATCTTATTACTGAGTGTGAGGCTGTCGGTAACAGAATCTAATTTCCTATAAATCTCATTCAGGGTGTCTGAACGAAATCAATCCTAACACACAGAACTTTGTTGGTGTATACATACTGATTTTTGTTGTACATTAAGTGCATAATCTTATTCCAGTAACTAAGCACTTGATGAATTTTAGCATGCACAACATTTGGTTTTAAAAAGAGTTGACTGAAATTGTAATTAATTTCTAGAGAAATAAAAATTAAAAAGCTGTTAGGACAAAGCGCTGTAAACTATGCTCCCACTAGAATTGATACATGTATTGACATCATCGATTATGTGGCATTTCCTGTGCTTCTCTGTTAAATAACTTTGTGTCAAAGTAAATATGTATAAAGTGATTTGAATCGAGTTTAAATCGC